>VSMD01119994.1:0-61727 GCA_008750895.1 Mirza zaza | reverse complement strand
GTGCCTCCCCCAAAAAGGTGAATTACTCCAATAACTAAAAAAAAATAAGGAAGCAAATGGCTCTCCAAGTTATCAGTAACAATAATAATAATAATAATAATAATTCCCATCAAACCATGCTAATGGCTACCATTGCCTAGGAGCAGGCGTTCTCAAACTATGGCCCACAGGCCACATGCCGCTCGCCTAGGACATTTATCCAGCCCGCCGGGTGTTTTTGTCGCAGCTGCCTGTCCTGCTTAGCAGCCGCTAAGCAGGCTTAATGCCCCTCGTCCAGGGCCCAGAGTGCGCACTCTCCAATGGTCTGAAGGACAGTGAACTGGCCCCTTATTTAAAAAGTTTGAGGACTCCCGCCTAGGAGGATGCCCGACTCTGGGAACCTACCACTCTGAGAAGATGGTTCTTCTAAGCCTCTTCCCCTCCTGCTGCCCAACCCATCTAAGGTATATTACTTCCATCTACCAAGTTAAAAATACATTTATAGTCTTATGAGGAATATTATGAAAAATAATTCACAGAAAACATTTTATAACAAAGTCGAAGTCACAACTCCCCCATGTACCCTTTCCGAAGAAGATTGTGACTTTCAAAAGGTCCACTTGCTGAAAGTTCAGTAACTGGAATACTGTCCTTTAGCTGAGATCCAAGTCCTCTGGCATTCTACAACACAAATAAAAAACACTATTAAACATCAAAAAAATTTAAACATATACACCCCTCAAGCACCTATGTCAAAAATACTGTTTAAGCACGAGAGAGAAAAGATAAGGTGTCTCCCTCAAAGAACTGACAAAGTAGACAATTACAATAAGCCTTAAGCGCTATGATAGAGGGACATACATGGTACAATGAGTAATACCAAATTTGTGACTGGGAAGGATTTCTGAACTCATCTCCACGAGTTTTTTGGGTTGTTTTTTTTTTTTTGAAACAGAGTCTCACTGTCACTCAGGCTGGAGTACAGTAGTGTGATCATAGCTCCTGCAGCCAAGAGCTCCTAGGCTGAAGATATCATCCCACCTCAGCCTTTCAAGTAGCTGGGATTACAGGTGCGTGCCACCATAAGTGGCTAACTTTTAACATTTTTTGTAGATACAGGGTCTCACTATGTTGCCCAGGCTAGACTTGAACTCCTGGCTTCAAGTGATCCTCCTACCTGAGGATCAGCCTCTCAAAGTACTGGGATTACATATGTGCACACCATACCCATCCCTGAGCTGATCTCTTAATGCTGTCAAACTGAAAGACATTCCAGGAAAAAAGAAATAGCATATTATGTAGCATCTTCACCAAAGAAAAAGAAAAAAAAAAAGAAATAATATGGATAAAGGTGTGAAAATATAAATGAACAAGTTATAAATAGTTTGAGATAACTGGCTAAATACTTTTATCATTAGGCAGAAGTAAAGGCTGGCAAAATGGAAAAATGAAGTCTTACATGCAAAGAAATCTGGGTTTTAGCCTATGAAGGGATATAGCATGATCAGATTTGCTTTCCCTGGAAAAATCTCTCCCTTAGGTTAGAATGTTTAGCACAGAATGAACAAGTGGAAGACAGAATCCTTTAAGACAAGGAAGAACAAAGAAATGAGATTAAGAACAGGACAGCTAGGAAAAAAGATAATTCATAAATTGTTTAGTTTCTTTCTTTCCTTTTTTTTTAATATTAGAGACAAGGTCTTACTATGTTGCCCAGGCTGGATTTGAACCTCTGGGCTCCAGCAATGCTCCTGCCTCAGCCTTCTGCGTAGCTGAGATTATAGGAATACACTACTGCCCCCAGTGAAAAGTGCTTGGTTTCCATAAGAGAAGGGCATTATCTATAAAAGCTAAAAGTATCTAATCAGAATAGTATAAAAGAAAACAAAAACCAAAAAGAAGAGACACAGTGCATTTAGTACAGATATATTGTTACCCTACACATTTATATTATGAAAACATGCAATCACCAAATCTTAGGTACCTATTATGTGTCAGGTACTCTGCTAGGTGCTGTAGATGCACGTCTACCTCTCATGGCTTCATCTAATGAACATATATCAAACAAGCAAATAAAATAGTAAATGTTACAACAGATAAAGCACAAGATGCTAACTTTAAATCACTTGTTAAGTACAACATCCCTGCAATTGTGTAAAAACGTAAAACATAAAACAGCTACAGGTAGTTTGGTATCTAATCTTAATACTACTCTAATAGAAACTATTCTGAGAAACCAGAATAGTTTGAGTTATTGATTTCTTAATATATTTGTACATTTTATTTCATCAGGTACTTTCTCCTGTCTGGGATTTCTTCATTCTACCACTCTAGCCCAGGCTCTCATACAGGAATAATCAGCACTCTACTGGGTCTTGCTGCCTTAGACTCACTCATTGTCCAATTCTGCATATCGAGGTTTTCCTAAAATGTACCACCTTTCCCACCAAAACTGCTATAAAATCTTTCATTGGTTCATCAATGTCTGAAGAATAAAGTCCAGAGTCCTTAGCCTGGAAGTGAAGAACCTGCGAGCAAAGCACACCACCTCTCTGGCCCTGTTTACTCATTTGCACCAGGTAGCTGAACTCCTTCCAGGACTACAGACGCTCCTTAACTTATAATAGGGTTACTTCCCAATATAACTATCACGAGTTGAAAATACCAAAAGTTAAAAATATATTTAACATACCTAACCTACTGAACAACAGAGCTTAGCCTAGCTTACCTTAACTGTGCTCAGAACACTTACATTAGCCTACAGTTGGGCAAAATCATCTAATACAAATCCTATATTATTAAAAAAAGAAAAAAAAGTTGACTATCTCATGTAATTTATTGAATACTGCACTAAAAGTGAAAAATAGAATGGCTTTATGGGTACTAGAAGTAGTCCCTACTGAATGTATCACTTTCGCAATATTATAAAATCTAGAAAAATAGTTAAGTTGAACCATCATAAGTTGGGGACCCTCCATAGAGCCGTATGATAGTAGCTTTCCAAATGTATCTACCTTCTGCTTCTTTCCCATATGGTCATTCTCCTCCAGCTACACTGCTTTAGTGTAAAGTGAAAGAAAAAGTTTCTTTTATGCACAAAGAAAAGGGGAATACTGATCTCTGGGTTTTATTGTTAGTCATTTTCCAATTTCCTTTTGTAAAATATGAGGGCCAGTAACTTAATGCTTCTAATAAAGTAGCAGAGAAAAACAAATCTATGAAAACCTAGTTACCAGATACACTTGAGAGTGTTTACAAAACTTCTTTACAACGATTAGCAGTATTCACCAACAGAAGCTTTCTAGATTTGGATAGATGGCCTACCAGCATTAACTGATTGATCAGAGTCGGTGGCAATGGTAACTCAGGAGGCTTCCCAAATATCACAACTTTTAAGATAAAGTGAAAGAGAAGTGGAGGAGTGTAAGAGGGAAGGGGGAAATGCCCTAACAACACTGACAAATTAGGAATAACTGCATTATTATTATTTTTTTTTATCTACGACACCTGGCATACTACAAGTTCTCCACACAGTCTGCAGAGTAAAGCTTAGCTATATAAATGCGACCTACAGTTGTGGGTTGGTTATTATGCACTCGCAAGCGGGCGGCGGTGTGGAGTGAGGGCTCTGGGCTCCTAGAGGTTACCCCTTTCGGGACAGGGGTCGGCGGCGCCACCCCACAGAACGTAGCACTTTCGGGTTTCCCTTTCCAGCTCCGCGCCAACTAAGGGGAAGTGGCCCAAGCTGCTGGGAAGATTGGGGAAGAAAGGGCGCAAACCGAAGAAGAGAAACGGGATGAAGCTGAACCTCTGCTTGTAGGACCAGTGTCGGAGCCGGGCCCCGGCTTCAATCACGAGCCGCCCCTACCCAATGACTCGACAGATCATGGCGCCCGAGGCCGGCTTCATGCCCACGCCGCCGCCGCCGCCACGCAGGGGCGGACTGGGAGGCCGTGGCCTGCTGCTGCCGAGCCACGGTCTCGAGCCCGCCTGGAATTCGGGCCGCCCGGGGACTCACTCACCATCTTCAGACGCTCTGCAAACAGCTTCTCAGCCCCGTTACCGTCAGCCGACCCCGCCGCTTACTTCCGTTTCCGGGGGCCGCCCTCCACATCCGCCGGAAGTGCGTCCGTCCGGGCGAGGAAGGAAGGAGGGCGAAGGGAGGCGGGAGGGAGCTGCGCGGGACTGAGGCTCCCACGCTTGCAGTCCCGAGGGACCGAGGGCCAAGGGCATAGTAGGGGTGTGGGCTGGGAGGAGGGAGAGATGTGCCGGAGGGGAGGAAAGACGTGGACTCCGCTTTTTAAATAAACGTCTACCATTTTTTACTGCATTTTAAGATGTGCATTGTGCTTTTGTAGCTACATTGCCTTATTTAACACGGAACCTCTCTGTGGTAGGTATTACATTTTACAAAAGGGTAAACGAGGCCTAGATAGTTGGAGTGATTTGCCTAAGATCGTTTAGCTAATAAGGCAGAAGTGGGACTCAAAGCTTTGTCCATTTATTTTCATGTTTTAAAATATCGAATACCTAAGGCCCGCCATGTTCAGAACCCTGTGCTGAGACTAAGGAAAGAAAAGAGGATCAGGCTGGCGTGGTTCCTGGGCTAGAGGAGCGGGAGTACTTCAGGGGAAGGGGGGGGATAGTGACGACTAAGTAAATGTGATCATGACTGACATATACTGGGCTCTTAGGACTGCATATCAACACAATTCTAAGTGCTTTGGTGTGTTATCTCTAATCTTTTGAATAACTTTATGAAGTAGATACTACTATTATCCCAAATTTTACAGGTGAGAAAACCAAGACATAAAGAGGTTAAGTAAATATGCCCAGAGTCTTAGCCTGAGTCCATAATCCATGGTCATGACACTATCCTGTATTGTCTTCCAAATATAATGTGATAAAATAGCCTTCTGCTCTGTCACCATATAATGGAGGCAACTTAAGGAACCCTTGGACTGTTAGCCAAAGGATAAGAGCAAACTAATTTGGGGTAGTAGGGTATATAAAAGAACATTACTAGCAGATCTGCTTCTGCAAAAAGCAAACTGCCCAGAGCAGGTGTGAGGGGGATGCAGTCTTAAGCATGGAGTTGATAGAAAACGTGGTAAAGAAAAAGTCCTGAACTTTTCAGGAGGAGGAATGTTGTAACTGGAATTCTGATCACCACTGTTAATAGTGATGGGGTGAGAGGGACTGGTGGTGGCATTATAAGAGCAGAAAAATTGAAAAGTCACCATGGAGAATGTACTTGCAGATCAGTAAGATGAATTAAAAGAACCTCTCAGAACCATAATGAACATAAGGGAAGGTGAGGAGCATCAATTTGTAATGGGCTAGATCAACACAGTTTCACGGTGTTCTGCAGAATTCTCAGCAACACATGGGTAGATGAAAAAGGATCGCAAAGCAGACAACATAAAGAGTAAGCAGGGTTAGGGTTCTAGGGGACTCTATGGTATGAGGGGGTCAGAAAGGCAAAGAAAATGAGGAGGAAGGAATACAACGACACCCTCCCAGGGCACCTGCTATCTAGTCTTCTAACACTCCTTTGTATTGAAAGCTCTTCACTTGCTATTTCTCTAGAGAGCAAGCTCTTTGCAGGTGAGGACTATAATTTGTCTACCTTTAAACGCCCACTCTCTGGCACAACATTTGTTGAATGCTTGTTGTTGAACATAGTCAGAAACTCCCTTCCAGCGTGCAGGCTGGTAATGAAACACGGGTAAGATGACAGTGAATGAATACAGCCAGGCAGGAGCTGAGGCTGGTTAGAATAGACGGAAAAGCACGCTGAGTTGAAAAATGGTCGTGGCTTGGGTTGAATCCTCATCCCTGCAAAGCTGAGGAAGAGTGGTGCGAAGCAGGGGGCTACACTTGGAAGAAGAGCTTGAATGGTCATGTAAACTAGCAAGCAGCTTGTGGGGAGCAAGAGGCTGTGTGGACACTTTCCTTGCCCCATGGGTCAGAGAAAGCAGGAAGAAGAGTAGATGCCACTGACAAGCTTTTGGGGAAGGTGGCATCTATGAGAAAGCTAGGTTTGCCTTCAGTAAGGGCTAAGATGTGGAAAGCAAACGTGTGGCAAAGTAAAAAATACTGGGAAGTCTACTTGCATGTTCCAGGGGGCATGGTGGAAAGGGTTAGAGCAGAAGAAGGTAGAAGTAAGTAGTGGACTCAGGGGCTGGGTGGATAATGGGAAAGCAGAGTTCATAGGGTGGAGGGGTCAAGGTTCCTTAAGCCCCTCATGAAGCCTATGCACACTTTACAGTAACCTTTAACCCTTGGTTGCTCTGACTAACCTAGTTCTACGTTTATCTCTTTCCTCCCATAAACTCCTAAAGTCAGGGGCTATGCCTTAAAATCAATTGTATGGAAATAATAGAAAGCACTTTATAAGTGTTTATTGGAAGAAGAGTGTGGAAATGAAAGGATGAATGAATAGTTGGGCCTCATAGGCAAGACTAACTAGTCTGGTTGGGAAATCGGTGATCTAAGAGAATGTACTTGGAGTTGTTTCCAGAAGCAGCCCCCTTGGCCTAGAGCCTGACCTACCCCCTACAAAGCTCAGCACTGTAAGCCAAGGCCCTACTCCTTGCCTGGTTCCAATTATACATATATATCCTTTCCCCCAGGGCTAGACTCAACAAAAACTGGCATCCCACCACACAGTCTGCAATCTGACATCCACCAACATCAAGAATCACAGATGTGTGTGTGATTGGATGAAAAGTATTAATGCATGGATGTGCCAAGCTCTCTTCTTGCTAGCTCCTGGTTCTGGCCAGGCCTGCTTGGTCTTTTTCCCCTCCCAGTCTCTGAGTACAGTTCTCAGCTGATTGGATTCTTTTGGGCTTCAAAAGCAGAATCAGGGGATTTGAAGAGAGCCTGGCAGCAGGGACTGGTGGTATTGGTGTTCCTTCAGAGTTTAGAATAGGAGAAGCACAAGAACTTCTTTGCTAGAGAGAGATGAGAGGGAAAAACAATTAGGATAAAAAGTCTGGAAAATTTTCTCCAAGGTTCCTGATAATTAGAATGTTGTATGGTGCTATAAGTTTCAGAAATTTTACTCTCCTTCAAGGTTGGGGAGAGAGTTCATGTGAGGAGGTGGTATAAATATTAACCAATAAAAAAATTGACTAGATGATCTGAAAAGGATCTATAAATTGTAAATAATACATCCAAATCTTCTGGCCAGGTACAGTGGCTCACACTTGTAACCCTAGTACTTTGGGAGCCTGAGGCAGGAGGATTGCTTGAGCCCAGGAGTTTGAGACCAACCTGAGCGACAGAGCAAGATCTTGTGTCTACAAAATTTAAAAAAACTAGCCAGGCATGGCTACATGGTGCATGGTGCATACCTGTAGTCCCAGCTACTCCAGAGGCTGAGGCAGGAGGATCGTTTGAGCCCAGTAGTTCAAGGCTGCAGTGAGCTATTATCTCAGCACTGTACTACAGCTCGGGCGACAGAGACCCTATCTGGAAAAAAAAAATCTTTAAATGATCTAAATTCTTGCAGTGTTGTGAAAGTTTCAATATGTTTAATTTAAGATAAATCATATTTACACATCTTTTTTTGCAACCCTTCCTATGTGTTAAGAGATGGAGAAATACTTCGTCTCAAGTTTATTTGACAGACCCTTTTCTTTAACCCCTGGAGATGAGTGTTTCATATTTCTTCTGAAATACTTTGCTGACTATGATTTCAGATGGAGCAGCTTTTAAAAGAGTGTCCTCTGATTATGAAAAGCTGGGTTTTGAGAATAAGTACTAGAATGGACTATTTTGAATCCAGATGTTTTGTTTTACTATTTTACATCTGCATTGCATCAGACACTGCAGAGGTTAGCATTCCATTTTCCATGCTTTCATAGCTCAATTTCAGGTCTGTCTGTGCTTAAAAGTGGTTTATATTTTCACCATAAAAAGTCTTTATTCATTTGCCTGCACAGTATACATTTTATAGATTATATGCAATGAATTTTAAACTTGGACATGTTTCTTTCACTATAGCCTTCTCTCTTCATTTGCCAGCCCACATGTAGGAGTATAAAGTAATTTTAAAATTACCCAAAGAAAAATTTTATTCAGAAGACATATCTGCCAAAAGCATCATGTGTAGTACCTTACAAAGCCTAATATAACATACATGTATACATGGTGCTTTCAATTCTCTGTTGCTTTTGAATACTAGTGTCAGTATTCCCCTCCACTGACATGAATAATTTAGAGTTGATGTTTTTGCATTTATTTTTGTTTTTATTTTTTTAGAGACAGGGTCTTTCTCTGTCACCCAGGTTAGAGTTCAGTGGATCATAGGTCACTGTAACCTCAAACTCCTGGGCTCAACGGATCCTCCTGCCTCAGCCTCCCAAGTAGGTGGGAGTACAGGTACACACCACCATGCCTGGCTAATTTTTTAAATTTTTTGTACAGAATAAACATAAAGATGAAGTATTTTCCAGGCTGGTCTGGAACTCGTGGCCTCAAACACTCCTCCCACCTAGTTCCCCCAAAGTGTTGGGATTATAGGCATGAGCCATCACACCCAGCCTGTTTTTGTATTTTTGAAAATTAAAAAATTATTCCTTGAAGACAAAGACTGGAGGAAAGAAATATAGACTATACTGAAAGCACACTAGAAGGTTATGTCAAAGCAGTTTATGTTAGACTTATTCAGAATCAGAAAGCTCATGGAGAATCAGAAAGCTGAAAAAGATGGCCAATGATAAATTGGTCTATTAGATTTTTGCACTTCCAGAAGCAGTGCATGCTCATTGTAGAAAATTAGACAACACCAGAAGGCAGAAAGAAGAGAATACCAAGAACTTTAATTCATCACCCAGAGATGACCACTGTGAATGTGTTGGTGGGTACCCTCTCAGATAGTCTTCCACGCAACAGAATACATCTATGTATCTTTTGCAAAAAAATCGACTGATTCTGTGTTCTAAGTGAGCTGGGAAGTCTTCTCTTGGCTTTTTAAAAAAAATTACCATGTTATTATTTAGTAAAATATGTCACTCTGGAGCCTTGAAAAAATCCTTCCTTTACTTCTTCAGGAGTGTGGAATTACACGTAGGCATTTACTCAACATTTTTCATTCTGTCAGCATAATTGGATGCCAAATGGCTGTCCTGAATAATTTTTTAAGGTATTTTTTGATACTTTGCCAGGAAATCATAACTCTTCAAATTCTCCATAACCCTAGCCATACAGATGGATTTGCGGGTAGATATTATGTTCCATGTTGTGTTGTTTTCTCATTGTTTCGGTGCCTGGGATGGTTGCCAAAGTCTATTCAGCCTCACTCCATTTATTAAATTAGAGTGTACAACTAAGTTTATACAATAGAGTTTAAGGGGGCAAAATACCTTGCTTGTTTATCATTCTAGTTAGGTATCTTTACATCAGTGAGAATGAAAGGTATTATTAATATTTCTGAAATGCTTTAGTGAACTCACCTGATTGAAAAAGAGGACATTGTGGCTAACGGAATTAATTACCTGACGCCTGAGCCACAGACAGAGCTCCTCGTCTATGCCAAAGCATCCTCCGTACTACTGCCAAAGGAGTTTTGTCTTCTAAACCTCAAATCTATTACTTTCCTCCTTAAAGACCCTCAATACCTCCTCGTCGCCTGCCCTATAGGATTAATTTCTGACTTTCTAGGATGCGAAACAGGCTTTCTGTGATCTGCCAACCTCCCTCTTAAATCCTTTACTGCAGTCATATTAAAATACTTGGAATTCTCTGAGAATGTCATTGATTTTATGCCCCTGTACTTTTATTCCTGCTCCCCCCTCATTCTGGAATGCTCTATCACACCAACTCAGGTCAGGCATCCCTTCCTCTAGGAAACCTTTCCTGCCTACCCCACTTCTAGGGATAAAAGACCCTTTGTGCTCCATGGCATGTGCATACGTCCGAGTAATTGTACCCCAGCAGCTATAACACACTGTTGTACCTCTTGTTTTTATG
This sequence comes from Mirza zaza, assembly GCA_008750895.1. Lineage (NCBI taxonomy): Eukaryota > Metazoa > Chordata > Mammalia > Primates > Cheirogaleidae > Mirza > Mirza zaza. The sequence goes on along the minus strand of VSMD01119994.1, from coordinate 51,767 downwards.
CGTGCCACGCCTTGTTAGACTATAAACTCCATTCGCCATCTTTCTGTAGCTGAGTGTATCCTTCTGTGGTTCTCGACTTTCATTAGGAACAGGGTAATAGCCTTTCAGCAAGCCCGCCCACCTCCACTCTTACTCACCTGCTCCCGAGTTTATTCTCCACAGCACCCCCAGAGTAAGCAGGCTCAGCTTGTCTGTTTCAAAGGTCTGGTGGTAGGGGCCATGGGAAATTATCTCCAGGGCACAACTGGCACTGGGTCTAATTTATTTACTACAGTGGATGTCATCCACTACAGTGACTCCACCCAACCCCAGCCAACCTGGACCAAACCTAGCCACTGCTGAGATTCTCAAGAAAGATGGGGCGTGGGAAAGGAGCAGGAGTCAGTGGAGAAAGTAGGGGCTTGAGAGAAGCTCAAGGATAAGAGGTGGGCAGCCATACAGGTCACCGATCCAAACAGGCCTGGCTAGCCAGAGTTCACCCAGGGCTGCCAAACCTGCATGGGTGGAGTGCTCAGGTGGGTGCTATCCGGAGCTTCCACGTGGTCAAGGGTTGGAGTGGTAATGAAGAAAAAAATGTCCAGGGACCAAAAGTAGCTGCAAAATCCTGTGTTTGGAGCTGAGAGGAACATACAGTGTGACACAGAGAGCAGTAAGTCAGAGGTTTGTCAGGCTACAATCCGTGAAAATCCGAACTTTCAAAGTGGTGTAGTTTGTGTTTGATGAATTGCAATACCGAGTAACCTCCTCCGTGGCCACTATATTTATTAAAGGATTGCTTTGAAACACCTTTTCCTCAAAAGGTAAAAATGATCCCAAATGTTTAAATTCACATTTCTGTCAACAAAAATTTCACTTTTGTCAATCTGATGGGTGAGAAGTAGTAACACCTCATTTAGTTTGCATCTTTCTGATTGCTATTAAGATGAAGCATCGCTTTCATATTTATTTACTGTTTAGATTTGCTTTTTTGGAAATGCTTATTCACACATCCTTTGCTCACTTTTCTGTGGGATTTTTCTTCTTTTTCCTATAAATACGTGGGCACTCTATGTGCTATAGATGTCAACCTTTGTCTTATGAACTGCAGATATTTCTTGCAGTCTGTTATAATATTTTTCTTTTGTCTATGGTATCTTTTACATGCACATTTTTAAAAATTCTCTTTTCCTTTGCAAAGGAAATTTTAAAATTTATAAGTTATTTAATTTATTATCTTAAATTTTATTCTAAAATATCATTTTTTAAATCCATATAGCATTTATTTTTGAATATGGATTAAATAGGGGTCTAATTTTATTTTCCTCTAGATGGCTACATTAAAATCCCCTGTGTACTAATATACATTTTGTTACTCTCTGTTCTAAAAATGATCAAATTATTTTTCCAATAACAAAACTAGCTAACATGTATGGATTGTTTTTGCTAATATAAGTTTTTGCTAATATAACTAGTAGTTATACAAATATTTTTGTACATATCTCTTGGTGCAAGAGTTTCTCTCCTAGGAGTGGAATGTTGCATTGTAGAATATGCACAAACATAATACCAAATGTTAACCAAACAGGTTGAATCAATTTACGCTTCAACTAACTTTCCATTTCTGTACATTCTTGTCAATAGTTCATTTTATTCAACGTTTCCATTTTTGTCAACCTTGTAAGTATAAAGTTGTATCTCACTGTGGCATTTTTTATGATTACTATTAAAATTTAGTATATTTGTATATTATTGGCCAATACATGTTTTCTCTCCTATGAATAAATTTTTATGGTACTCTACATGAAGTTTTAAAAATATTTTTGTTAGATTTATTCCTAGGTAACTTATATTTTATGTTATTGTAAATGATATTTCAAATTAAATTTGCATCTCTTTTTTGCTCATATGGAAATGCAATTGACTTTTGCCTGTTGATTTTATATGTAGCAACCTTGCTAAGTTTTCTTTTTTTTTTTTTTAAGTTTTCTTATTTCTTATAATTTGTGGTAGACTCTGAGTTTTCCATGCAATTATTTAATTTATAAATAATGACAATTTTGTTTTTTCCTTTACAATTCTTATACTTCCTTCTTTGTGCTTTGTTGTTGTTGATATTCTGCAATGACTAGAAATCCAGCACAAAGTTATTAGGAATGGTGCTAGTTTATCTCCTTGTTTTATTCCTTGTATTTAAAGGGAATGCTTTTAATATTTTTTTATTGTGGAACATTATGTTTACTGGAGATTTTTTTGCAGATACCTTTTGTTAGGTAGGCTTAGGATGTTCTTTTCTATTCCTTTTTGGCTAAGAGTTTGTTTGTTTTTATTATAAATGGCTTGTGAAAATGTCTTGAATGCTTCTTCTACCTCTCTTGAAATGACCATAGTGTTTTTCTCTTTTAGTCTGTTAATGTGGTGAGTTACATTAATAAATTCTGGAGTGGTGCAATAACCTTCCATTCCTGGAATAAATACAATTGATCATTATCTGGATACAGTTGCTAATATTTTGTTCAGGGTTTTTCCATCCATAAGCTAAAGTGGAATTAGACTGTAATTTTTTTCTTGCCTGTTTGCATATGAAGTTATACTGGCCTCATAAAAAATGAGTCAGGAGATGTTTCTCCTTTTGTGCTCCCTGAAAGAGTTTAAAATTGGAATTATCTGCTCCTTGAATCTTGCTTAACTTACCTATAAAACTACTTGGACTTGGTGTTTTCTTTGTGGGAAAAATTTTAACTACTGATCATATTTCACTAATGATTATAGGCTTGATGACAAACTATTACGGTACTATTTAATAACCAATTAGAATGGTTTGTACCAGTCAATTAGAACAGAACCTGGCCTTCAGCAAACAGTATGTCTACAGAGTTGCATACAAGCTAAATAACAGCTCTGATGTTTTCAATTTCAGATTTTATGTTTCTTCTTAAGTCAGTTTTGTTAATTATATGTTTCCAGGAAATTGTCCATTTTCCTCAAATTTTAAAATCGATTGGCTAAGCATGATGGTGCATGCCTGTAATTTCAGTACTTTGGGAGGCCAAGGCAGGAGGATTGCTTTAGGCCAGGAGGTTGAAACCAGCTTGGACAACATAGCAAGACTCCATCTCTAAAATAAATAAATAAATATTTTTAAAAAATTAGCCAGATGTCATGATATGTAGCTATAGTCCTAGCTACTTGAGCGGCTGAGACAGGAGTGTCACTTAAGCCTAGGAGTTCAAAGCTACAGTGAGCTATGATCACACCACCACATGCCAGCTTGGGTGACAGAGTGAGACCTCATCTCTTAAAAAAAAAAATTATTAATAAATTGCTCATAATATTCTTATCTATTAATTGCTGTTATATTTACAATGTTTCATTTTCCATTCTTAAAATTGTATCTGCTTTTTTCCTTCATCAATTTGCAACAGCATCTGCTTTCTTCCTTCATCAGTTTGCCAAAGGCTTGTCACTTTTATTAATTTATTTTTCAATTAATGAACAAACTTTTTGTTTTGTTGATCCATTCTACTGAATGTTATTTTTTGTTTTATTAATTTTCTGCTCTTTTCGTTATTTCCTTTATTCTATTCTATTTAGGGTTTTGTTCTTGTAATTTCACCTTTAATTTTTTTTTTAAAAAAATCTAGGTATTATAAGGCTTTTCCATCTGACACTTTAGCTGTATCTCACAAGTTGTCCTATAGAATCATTACTGTTGGTTGCAAGTATTTTCTAATTTCCTCTTTGCTTTCTTTTTTGACTTTTAAATTTCTAAAATTTTGTTATATTTTTGTTATTAGTTGCATTACGGTCAAAGAATGTGATCTAGATGATAGTGATTCTTTGACATTGTTAAGACTTGCTCTGTGGGTTAATATGTTGTCAAGTTTTATAATAGCTCCTGGGAACACAAAGTGTATCTCCAGTTATTTGATATAGGACTCTATACATGTTCATTAGACCTGTTTTGTTTATTGTAATGGCCATATCATTCAAATTCTTTCTGATATTTTTGTCTTGTCAATTTTCTGACAAAGATATGATAAAAATCTACCTCAATAATGGTGTATTTGTCAATTTCATTTTCTTGTTCTGCCAGTTTTTTTGCTTGGTATTTTTTGAAGTTTTGGTTTTAGAAGTATGCAAGTTTAGAATTGCGTGTATCTTCCTAATGAACTCGCTGGACTTCATCAACATGTACTGCACCTGCATCTCTAGTAATGTTTTTTGCTTTATTTTTTCTTTACCTGATAATAATATATCCATACAAACTTTCTTTTGGTTAATATTTATTAAATGTTTTTCTATCTTTTTACTTTCAATTCTTCCATGTTGTTTTATTTTATATGTGTCTCTTGTAAAAAGCAAAAAGATTTTGCTTTTTATCTAGTCTGATAAAGAGTCAGTCCATTTACCCTTATTTTTATTTTAATATATTTGGATTCTATTTCTATCATCTTACTTTGTGCATTCTATTATTCTGCCTTTTCTGTATTCTTTTAACTTCTTTCTTGACTTTTCTTGAATTAAGTTTTATGTTTTTTTTTATTCTGTTTTTTGCTTTACTAGTTTGGAGCTTATACCTTTGTTTTTGATATTTTTATGGGTTGTTCTAGAATTTTTAGCATATATTTATATACACACATGTGTAATTTAATAAAGCCTTAAGTTAATCAATGTTTTACCCTCCTGAACAAAACAAATACCTTTGAATGCTTTATTCCTGATCACCTCCTTCCAACTTATATGCTGTATTTTTAGCAACATTTAGATCTATATTATTGTTTAAGCCCATAGTTATTTAAGACATTATTATTATTATTTAACATAGTCAGTGATTGCTTGGATTTACCCATGTGTTTATCATTTTCTTTTAACGATCTCTTTTATTTTTGCATCTCAGACTTTCTTCCTGGAATCAGTTTTCTTCATTTTGAAGTATTAACATATCCTTTAGAAGTTCCTCTAATGAGTGATAATAAACTCTCATTTTGTGTTTGTAGGAAAATGTTTTATTTTGCGTTGCTTCTCGAAAGATAGTTTTTCTGGGAGAAATCTAGATTTTCAGCTATTTTCTGTCTGCATTTGGAAGATATTATTCCACTGCTTTCTGGCTTCTATCTTTGCTGTTGATAAATATGCCAAAGGTCTACTGTTCTCTTGTAGGTAATCTGTACTTTTCTCTCTGGCTGCTATAAGAGTGTTTCTTTGTCTGCATGTCACTACAGGGTGTGTTTGTGTGGATACCTTTTATTTATCCTGCCTTGAATTTTTTAGGCATCCTAAAACTTCCATGATACAAGAGGAGAGCCACTCTAAAAAAAAAATTCACATTTTTCCCTGGCCTGTCCATCCCTATTTCACAACCACCACCACCTTTAATTGCAGTTATGAGGTCTGGAGCTTTGAGAACCGTCTTGAAATCATGAGGTAACAAACACAAGAATTGCGAGATTGGAGAGAAGGAGCCTCAAGTCCTTTTTAACCCCATTGAGCTCTGGGTCCCCTACCTCTAGACGTCATGCTATAGGAGAAAAATAAATGCCTTCTTTGCTTAATTTATTCTCATTAGTCAGGTATTCTGTTGTATCCAAAAACAATCTTAACTAAAACACTATACTTTATTTCCCCTGTGAAGTGTGTTACAACATTGTAACAGAGTAAATAGTGCACAATCATGTTTTTCAAGTGACTACTGACTGTTTTGTATCACACACATGGGGAAATCTGTGTTTTGTCTTTGAGCATATGTCTAAGTTATTGGCTACTAAGAAGAGATTAATCATCAATTAAAGACAACTTTATAAGATTTCTCCTTCAATCAAAAATTTATTTGGAAAACTATATTTCTTGGAATTTCTTTTTAAATTTAGTGTTGTGACTCTTATTGTCAGTTAAACAAAAGTCTTGGGTTTTAAAAGTAAAAGAGTATCATTCTTTTGTTATTCTGTTGCTGGCACTCCCAGGCAATGCCATTCATTCTCAGGAAGATTTATTTTTAGGGGGAAAGGACTGTGAAAATGTATTTATCTTGTTAAGATGAAAGTCATGCAAGTGCAGGAAACCAATTAATTTTAATAGCTAACAGATATGGAAAGTCCGGTTTATGTATATGTATAAAAATTCTTCTTTTGTTTGAATGCCTAAGTATAGCAGCCATTAAAAGATCAGCAGTTCTCAAAGTAGCAAAAGTACACTTGTATCTCTTGAATATATGCATATAAAAGACAAATGCAGCCTGGGCAACATTGCAAGACCCCCTTCTCTATGAAAAATTTAAAAACTAGCCAGGCATGGTGATGTATGCCTCTAGTCCCAGCTACTTGGGAGGCTGAGACAGGAGGATCACTGGAGCCTGGGAATTCGAGGTTACAGTGAGCTATGATAGTGCCACTGCACTTCAGCCTGGGTGACAAAGTAAGACTTTGTCTCCAAAAAAATTAAAAATAAATAAATGGGAAAAAATTAAAAATCAAAGAAAAGGTCAGCAGTTCTGTTAAAGGGTACGGAGTGCTTGGTTTCAACTACTCATTTGCATTTTATCTTCATAAATCTACACACTACATTCAAGTGACCTGCATTTGATGTTTGAAAAATAACATCCCAACTAATCACTCCAAATAGAACCTAATACCTGAACAGCAGTTTGGATTCACAGAATACGTTCATGTGTATTAACCAATTATTGTTTATGGTATTTATCAATAGTCCCTGTTTCCAACTATTTTACTCATTGGTTCACCAAATGTTTATTGATTAAAGTGTCTATTGTGTTTGCTTCTAGGGGGCACAGTACTTGCCGGACATGGTTTCTGTCCTCGTGGAGTTTCAATCTTGGGGGGGCGCACATTAGGCAAATGATCAAATAAACAAAAGTAAAACTGCAGCTCCAGCAAGGGCCACAAAAGAGAAATAAAAGGCTCTCAGAGAGGAGTCAGCAAGGTCAGAAAAGTCTTCTCTGGTCCAATGAGTAGGAATTAATGGAGTAAGAAGGGAGGAAGTGAGAACAGACATGGGCAAAAAGGTCCTGCCATAAGATGGATCTTGGTGGCTCTGAGGGACTGGAAGAAAGGGACTGGCAGCTGGGCAGAACAGTGGGGCTGCTCAAGGTAAGTGTCGAGATAGAACCTGCAGGGTCTTGTAGGTAGAGGGGCCAGAATAGTGAGGGGGTAAAACAGAGGAAGAGAGTAGCTTGAGAATGGAGAGGAGACGGATTTGAGAGTGACTTACAAGTCAACAATGACAAGATCATGGTGGATCGGCTATAGGGAATAAGACCGGAAGGTGTCAAGGGTGACGCAAGTTTCTAATCCGTGTAACTTAGTGGCTGTAGCGGCATTTACTCAGACTCGGAACACTGGAAAGGGACGAGGTTTTGGGGAGGCAACCGTGAGTTCTACTGTAGACATGTTGGATTTGCACCTTTGAGACATCCAAAAGGAAATCCTCAGTAGACAGCTGACATATAGACTTAGTGCCCGGAAGAGACACATGAGTAAATACAACATCCACATAGAGGTGGTGATCGAAGTCCTGGAAAGAAACAGGAGCTAAAAGACAGAGTGGTTGTCACCTAACAGTACTCCTCAGAGTTTTTCTCCACTGGGCACGAGTCAAAAGTGTTGACTGCAAGCATAAAATTTATACACACTTTACGTTTCCAGAGTGCCTAATATGTCCTTGTTTGATTTTGTGTAACAATAGAGAAAGAAAACTTAAGGTTATTTACCCTCAGATGAAATGGATACTCTGAGAAGACAGTCTCCCGGCTATGTACATCCTCTGACACGATCTCAAACTCTTCTGCCTAGGAGTCTGCATACCCCGCTGTAAGGATCAGGACCGTTCAATTCTTTTAGAAAGTGCTGAACCCCGAGAGGCCAAGCGATTAGTAGTAGTTGGATGCTGACGCATCCTGGCTCTCAGGATTCCTAACCAGCGTTCAACCCATCAGCAAACATCAAACATCAAACGCAAGTCGATAAACAGATGTTATCAAATAACTAAAGTAGCAGGTAGTGTTTCTTCCGCCGTGCCACAGCCACGTCAGACGTCACTGGAGAGTCTCGTGACCTATTGCTCCAGTCTCAGGGATGTGAAGTACAAGACTCAGATCGATAAGCCTTGTTCCTACTCACTGAGAGGGATCCCTCGTTCTTCGGGAGACGGGAAGACAGATGAAAATCAAGATGAATTGGGAGATCTGGCTTGAGGAAGTTGCAGATGTAAGTGGGGGTGGGGAGGAGAGAGAAAAAGAATGGGAGAGAGGTGAAAATAGCAAGTGGCTTTTGCTCTGCTCTCTTCTAACCAGCTTAGCTGTCTTTTAATAAGTAGATACGTCTTTTGAAAAGGAGCCACCTGCAAGCGAGCTTGGAGGCAGATACGCTATCTATCGATTGCCAGTGGAAAACACTCACCCCTGTCCCCTGCTAACTGCAGCTGGAAATGCGGAGTCATTACGAAGGGGCAGCTGCTGAGACAGAACGTGATCGTCTCCCTCACTAAGACACCACACTGACAGGGAGCTGGGGAAGCCCTGAAAACGTGTGTTAACCCCCTTCTCTCCCCACCTCATGGATGTACTTTCCACAGAACTCAGAGGACTGGGCTACCTGGGGTTTGCAAACTCCCCAATCATAGGTCACTGCTGGGCTTTCCCCTCCAGTGTCAGTCTTGCATAGAAAGAGGAGTTCCCAGGCCAGGCAGTCCCTGCAGGCTCAGCGGCGTTTCCATAATGAAGATGTGGTGATTTGGAAACGTGCGGTCTGGCTGGGGGTTGAGGGCTGGTTCTGCCATTGGCCAGATTCCCAACGGTGCCATGACCAAAGCCCAGTGAGGGGACCACCCTTTTCCCCCAGGCCCATCCACCTCTGGAGACCTGACTGATGTCACCTGGCCTTCTTAATGGGTCAAAATGTCACACACGTGTTAAGCAATGCATGTAGTCATGTCTTCAAATAGGTGAGAGAGAGCCCAGTGGAACCTTCCCTCAGCAATCATTTCTGTGATGAGGAGAGTTGTGCTTGCCCGGCTGGGGAGGAGAGGGTTGCCAGGGGACAGTTTGGATTTTCTTCTTCTTCCACTATGTCCCTGGTCATGAAAATGGGGGATCTCCACAGAGTTAAAGGTTATTTTACACAGGAAGCACATTCAGTATTAGTACAACAAATGTTTTCCTCTGTCCAGCCGTGGAAGAACTCCACTCACAGGGAGCTGGGAGAAATCAGAGCATCAGCCCTTTCCGCTCGGATGCCAATAAGCCCCACACTTCAAAATTGCTGACCTAAAAAGGATACTCCAGAAGGAGCATGTCTTTTTTTTCTTCTTTTAAAGAAAGCAACACCAGAAGCAGGCTGATTTCCTTGTACACTTAGATGTGTACAAAAAAGAAAAGTGAGTCACTCTGAGTTTCTAACTTTAGTTCACAGAAACAAAGCACTGAGTTATATGACTTGTCAGGGAAGACCTAGATATAGTTTTATCTAGATAACATTCATATTAAAAGAATCTGCTGTTCTATTTTTGTGGGAGAGCTGTGGGATTGGAGCTACAACTGTCTACTCACTAATAATCTGGCAGGGCAGGACGTGACTGCAAAGGACATTCCAACAGAGATACGGTAGGACCATCTCATTTAGAACCAGCCACGCCTCAGGTCAAACAAAGCTTGTCCCTGACATCCAGAACTGAAAAGGAACTATGAAATTCACATTGGGAAAAACACTCATAAAGTCAGTCTAAATAGTAATCATGCCGTCAATGAAATGGTTTCCTAAAATCATCTTTTCAGTTCTTGGAAACCAAATAAAGAGCTATATATAAAACATATCCAACGGATGATAAATTAGAGCTTTCAAATATTTTCTTCTGATCCAAAGTCAAGTCTTTCTCCAAACCCACTCTTTTAAAAGCCAGATACAACAGAGTTAGTCTATACAAAATAACTAGTCCTATTTTCTGAATCCTGCCTTGTAAGAAGTAGTCTCCTACTCTTTCTTTAATAGTTTTAAATCTTACTTTTATTATCTCTGCTACATATGAACGTGTCCCACTGCCCTGGTGAGCATGTAATTATAGAATGTCAATCAATAATGACAAGCTATTATCGAGAGCAAAACTATGAAATAATTTTTAAATCAACAATAACAATCGAGCTACCTCATTTTACCACTCTGCCATTCTGCCTCCCATTAAAGTAAATTAAGCAAATAAAGTAATTTGCTGATTTGGTGCATTCCAAAGCCATGATTTGGGGAGTACCTGGTGTTTGGAATCTTTGCATTACTACTCTCCTAACCATGAGAGTTGGGTTATTTATTTATTTATTTATTTATTTTGGTAATATTTCCTAAAGTCATGGGATATCATTTATCACACACTGTGATTACATTCAGTCCCATACATAGTCTTAAAGAACCATAGGTTCAACAAAACCCTCTTCTGCATGAATATTCTGTCGTGTCTACACTTACCGGGGTCACTCTCTCTGCTTCAGGATCTTCTTCCTCCGTTTGCCCCTCACAACCTGAGCTGTAGATTGCCCGCAGACAGGCCTGCTAGTGAGAACTTCCACACCATTCCATGAGGCAAAGACAGAAAGGACATGAGTTGAGAAGTGTGGTAGCATTAACTACTGCCAAAAGTCTTCCAAATTCTTTGTAATTGATCTAAGGACTTGGACACATGTCCTCATTTATCATAATAACAGTTATCATTTAATGGATTCTTTCTAAGTTCCAGACCCTGCGCTGAGCTCCTTACTTGCATTCAATTTTCACAGCAACCCTTCAAGTTAAGGATTATTAATATTTGCCACTTGACAAATGAATGAATGAAAACTTAGAAAGCTTCACTGACTTGTTCAGATCAAACAAGTAAGTGAGAGTCAGTTTGTCTGATTCTGAAGCTCGAGCTCTTAAACACTTTATTGTACTGCCTGGGTAGGAAATCCAGAAACAACACAGGAAAACTCCAGAAATCACCATCTAGCCAGTTGAAGCCTTGACAAAGAGTAGCAAATCTATTTTGAAGCTGTTTTGAGCTGACGTATACAAGATTAAAAAAATAAAAAAAGAGTTGTTGTTTCTCTTTGAGTAGTATTTTTGTAGGACTAGAAAGGGCTAGATAGCTGCAGATGGAAATGACCAGCTATTGTAACATTCAAAGTCACTTTGTCTGATTACAATTGTCCAATAAAGAAAGGGCCCACCATTAATACAAACCCCTCTGTTATATGCCACTGCAAGTTGCACAGACAGTGGATTTCCATCTCACCACGTTCTGACGTGTCAGTCCATAACAAACTTAACTAGTATCACTGACTTAAAGAAAACCCAAACCTGTAGGTATTCAAGGGGAAAGAGGACTTTCCTTCTCGAAAAGTCTATTTCTTCCCTACTTTATCAAAGGTAGCATTAAAACCAGCTCCACATGAGAGAAGGTAGAATTCAGAAGCATTTGCATTCAGCGATAGCTGTAGCAGCCCATGCAATTAGCTACTGATCAATGCTGCACTGATTATTCACTACTCACACACATGAAATGAGGCAAAGCCCAAGGTACTATCTCTTTCCCTTGCTGTCTTAAATAAGATCAAAAAATGTTGAAAAATGCCATTGGCTTGAATCCTGTTCTATCTTCAATCAAATCTCAGCATTCTATTTTTGTAAACATGCAGTATATCTTTTTAGTATCAATAAGCAAATTTTCAAGCTCCGTGAATGCGAATGGTAGGATGCATTTCTCTTGGTGGGGGCAGGGCAATCAGAACTTCTAGCTCTTTCAATAGCAATCTGAATCACTTAAAGTGAAAGTACTTGTTATTCATCTTTAGCAAATAAAACAAACAAAAATCCTTTGATCTTTAGGAAGCCCTTTCTTGTTAAGGTAACATTCTGTCTGACTTTTATGTTTCAGCATTCATTGTATATTTAATTATTTTTAAAAGTTTTGTATTAAACTTTTTCAGCATTTAAGATAAACATGGGCATGCTTTGTTAAAGATTAAAAATAAAATTTCGCACGAAACTGCAAAATATAGCAAAGATAATACCACATGGGGTCGGTATGTTCCAAAACACGATTCTCAGGGGACTCCTCCAAACACACTGTTTCATTAGAATTCTTGTTCCGAGAAGTTTCAGGAAGCCCCTGACTCTAACCCACCCTTTCCTGAAACTGGCGAAAGTATGAAAAAAAAAATTACCACTAAAATGAAAAAAGGAGATGAATCTCAACACATTAAGGAGTCATGTTCTGCCTGTTTTTAGATTGCCACCATCCTCAAACATACATTGATGGCCAGGTGTGGTGGCTCACGCCTGTATTCCTAGCACTCTGGGAGGCTGAGGCAGGAGGATCCTTTGAGCTCAGTAGTTCGAGACCAGCCTGAGCAAGAGTGAGACCCCCATCTCTACTAAAAATATAGAAAGAAATTGGCTGGACAATTAAAAATATATGTAGAAAACGCACATGCCTGTAGTCCCAGCTACTCGGGAGGCTGAGGCAGGAGGATCGCTTGAGCCCAGGAGTTTGAGGTTGCTGTGAGCTAGGCTGATGCCACGGCACTCTAGCCCAGGCAACAGAGTGAGATTCTGTCTCAAAAAAAAAAAAAAAATACATTGATGCTAACCTTGTAATAGCATTCGAACAGGGAACACACTGGGATAGCAGTTAGAAAAACAAATTTTCATCACTCCATGGAAATGCTATCCAACTAGTGCTTTTAACTCAACTTGAGAATAATGAGTAGACCTGGTCATTTATATTGAAAACATCATCTCATTTTAGACCATTGGACTCTGGTTGTGCTCTTTTACAAATAAGACTTTCCTTTTGGAAATACCACAATAGAGATACAAACACAGGTTTCCCTTGGTGACTCATTTCTCAGATGGATTCCCCAGATGTTTGTTTGCTCTTCTGTTTTATTCTTTCTTTCTGTTCCAATGCATTTTCTCTTTCTGCCATTGGGAGAGTCACCTCTCCCGGTGGGTTTGAGACTAGGCTGTCTGAAATACTCATGCAGTTCTCGGAGCAGACGGTGGGTGGTGACAAGAAGCCGTGCCTCTAAGCCAGACACCCTTTCTGGAAGTCCCCAGTCAGAAGTGAGAGCAGTGGGAAGGAACCCTGCCTGGTGGAGATAGACTGAGTGGCACTCAGAAAACACAGGCTCTACTCTTCTCTTGGATCCCCAGCTTCCTACCTTTCAAATGGAAAACAATTCTACCCTAATTCAGGAATTCTACCCCAAATGAAGAAATGTAATCTTTAGACCCAATCGACACTTTGCCAAAGAATTTTACATACTCAATCACAAGGATGTTACAGTATTTAACATGCTGGTGTCATCTGCTAAAACTGAACAAAGATGTACATGTGCGAATTCAATAAAACATTAAAAAGTGGTTTTTAAAAGGTTAGGATTACAAGAGTCCTTATACAGAGTCGATCCTAGCCTCAGATTCCTAGAAGGAAATCTTTTCCGAAGGGAATAATGAAATAGAAAAGTTTTCTAGGTTTTTTTCTAAGAGAACAGTCAGAAAATGGATTACCCCGAGGTGTAAAATGGAGCTGTAACTACGGTGCCGTACTTAGCTCAGAGTGCAGTGAGATAGCCCATCAGAAAGGAATGCAATCTGGGTTTGCTGGAATGAAGTGGGGTTGGTCCATTGGTTGACAATTAGTCTGTCTAAATGAAATTGTGGCTATTTGGACAGGGTTGTAGCAATAAGAAAAAAGACTTAGAAAGCTACAAGTACATTATTGTTCTGGCTTTGGGCCATTACACAGCCTGTGAAAAGCAGAGCTAAAAGCAAATTAATTCAGGGCTAAATCTTCATAAAAACTGGAATTATATAATCTTGGAATTAGAGATCATGTGTTCTGACATCTCTCCAAAAGCAATAAGCCCCAGAAGAATATCTCCAAAAGATAACCCTTCCAGGCACTCTTCTGGTGCACTTTGAGTAAAGAGGATCTAACAAGTTCTCAGAATACCTCATTCCATTCTTGAACCCCTTATTTTCAGCATTTTCAAAGCAGTGATGGGAACTCTGGGCTACACAGACATATTCTTGGAGGGCCAAGAGTTCTAGACAAGATCTATTAATGTTTGTCTTTTCATTTGGAAAATAACCTAAAAAGAACGAATATGTAAGCATGTTATAGTGATCACTTTTTTTTTAATCAGTAGACATTTTTTTCTTCTTCTGAGTGGTTTTAGGTTTACAGAGAAATTGAACAAAAAGCATAGAGTTCCTCTTGACCCCACTATCCCTATTTTTTTTTTTTATTTTTTTAGAGACAGGGTCTCACTATGTTGCCCAGGCTGGAGTGCAGTCCATTCACAGGCGTGATCATCACACACGACAGCCTTGAACTTCTGGGCGCCAGCAATCCTCCTGTCTCAGCCTCCCTCATCTGGGTCTATGAGCACATGCCACCATTGCCCAGCTTCCAATTTCCCCTATTTGTAACATCTTACAATAGTGTGGTACGTTTGTCACAATTGATGAGCCATATCGGCACATTATTATTTATTTATTTTTGAGACAGAGTCTCACTCTGTTGCCCAGGCTAGAGTGAGTGCCATGGCGTCAGCCTAGCTCACAGCAACCTCAAACTCCTGGGCTCAAGCGATCCTCCTGCCTCAGCCTCTCGAGTAGCTGGGACTATAGGCATGTGCCACCATGCCTGTCTAATTTTTTGTATATATATTAGTTGGCCAATTAATTTCTTTCTATTTTTAGTAGAGACGAGGTCTCGCTCAGGCTGGTTTTGAACTCCTGACCTTGAGCAATCTGCCTGCCTCGGCCTCCCAGAGTGCTAGGATTACAGGCGTGAGCCCAGCCTTGACACATTATTATTAACTAAAGTTCATACTTTCTATTAGGGTTCACTGTTTGTGCTATATGTTTTATGGATTTTGACAAATGTTGTGACAACTTTTTATCTGAGTACCACCATAAGATATTTTTCAGTGCTTTCTTTTGTTTATGGATTATGAAAGTCATTCTACTTTAATTGGGGTGAATGAGAAAAGAATTAAGTGGCTGAATAGGTAACAATGATGTCAATTTTAGTGAAGGAAAATGACATCATAGCATGCCTCATATACGACGGTTTCCCTGTGGCTTAGAAACAGAATCGTGTTTAGTCTGGGTTATCACAGTTCGTGTAGCTGTCTATTCCTGCACAAACAAAAGCCATCAATACTATCATCATGCTCTGAATGAAGATTTTGTTTCAGCAAAACAACATCATCTCTCTTATCAAAATATGAAATATTGTAGCCCTGTTTGCCTTTAATGTATACATTTGTAATTGTATTTTATAAATTTAATTTGTAAATTAGTATACTTGTAACCATAAGGACTTTATACCTAATTGTATGTTTGTTCATAGTTAAGAAATGGTATAGAAAAATAATTTCAAACTTTGGAGATTTGCAAGAATGTTTTTCTGTCAGGGTTTGTACATGACTCAGATTTAAGAAAAGCTGTTCTAAGTGTTAGTTTTTGGGGTGCAAAACTGCCACCCTGTAAATTGCACATACTTACTCTGGCTCTGCCCTATGAAATCTAATCCTTCTTCTATTCACAGCCATCTAAAGAGTATTTAAATATAACAATTGCTCAGTTTGGAGCTTTCTCTTTTATATTTGAAAGGACTGAAACAGACTGATATGGACTGAAAGTACGCGGACTTTCTGGAGGGCTGATTATAACTCTACCCTCTCCCTCATTTTCACCAATTATTACACCCCAGGCTATTGAGAGCTGAGGTTAAGATTTGCTTGTCTAATTTACCAGCACTCCCAAAAATGCAAACAAGGTCAGCCTGGCCTGACTTGTTCTTAGGGAATTCACATTGACTCTTCAGAGTCCTCCTTGGATTTCAAAACGTCCAGGAGGGATTGAGCTGAAGAATTCACAGTCTCTGTGATGCAGCCTTCTCCCATCTGAAAACTGACACAATGTGTTCTATAACCAGTGTTCTGGAAACTCCCTCATTCTGTATGATTTCTCATACAGAGAACTGAGGGTGGTTCCTCAAGCAAATCCTCCAGTGATTTTGTTCCGAGGCCCCGGGCCTCACATGAGGGCTGGGTGGTGCTAGCTGGAGATGACTATGTCGCTGATAACTAGAAAAGGTAGAGAGTCATTTCCTGGGACCCCTGGCGCTCCAGCTGAGGGTGCCACGTTGAGAGCTGCCATCAAGGTAGGTGGGACCCCAAGGCCCTGTGGAATTGGGAGAGGTGTTAGCTGGTTGCTAAGACAGGAAATAAGGACTCTGTGTCAAAAGAACCCATATTTCTAGCCCAAAAGAATACAGTGTGCCTTTTTTTTTTTTTTTTTGAGTCAGAGTCTCACTCTGTTGCCTGGGCTAGAGTGCCATGGCATCAGCCTAGCTCACAGCAACCTCAGGCTCCTGGGCTCAAGCGATCCTCCTGCTTCAGCCTCCCGAGTAGCTGGGACTATAAGCATGCACCACCATGCCAGGCTAATTTTTTCTATATATTTTTAGTTGGCCAATTAATTTCTTTCTATTTTTTTAGTAGAGACGGGGTCTCGCTCTTGCTCAGGCTGGTTTCGAACCCCTGACCTTGAGCTATCCGCCCGCCTCAGCCTCCCAGAGTGCTAGGATTACAGGCGTGAGCCACTGCACCCGGCCTACAGAGTGTCTTAGGCTAAAAAGTGATTGTTGAAGGTAATGATTGACTTAAAGAGTTGAGAGCAAGTCAGGAAGGGTGAGGTTTGAGGGAATATTTCTTCGAATAAGAAGTTGAGGACTGAGCACATAGAAGGCAAGCCTATACGGAGCACCGTGTAGATGAGGCGCCCAGTGTGTGCGTGTGTGTGTGTGTGTGTGTGTGTGTGTGTGTTTGCATGAGCACGTGCAAGACACAGTGTGGAACTGGACGAAGGCAGTTTTGCACACTGGCTAAGCTTGTACAATCTAACCCTAAAAGAGTAGGAAAAAGAGGGAGTTAAACATTCTTACCTGCTACCTTTTCAGTCGTGTGATTTTGACTGATGTCTACAATGAATGATGAGGCCCTTAAGATAGGTCACTACAAATTTTGACCATTCGAAGCCAGAAGACCATTCCTCGGAGGAGGAGGAAGGCTGTGTGGAAGGCTACCGTCTCCACGGCCGACCTTTGCTAACTCAGGAGCAATGCTTGGATGCGCCCTTGGCTCCACACACACAGGCCTGGATTTCTACACGTGACCCAGGAGCACGGGTCCTAGAGCCGGACAAGCCTGGATAAGCGTTCTTGTTCCAGCATCTAAGAGCCAGGTGACCTGGAGAAAGTTGCTTCACGTCTCTGTCGCGTGGTTTCCTCCTCGGTAAAATAGGATGACGATAGCACACTTAGCTCATGGGCCTGTTGCGTACTTAAAGAGTATCCCATGGAAAATGTTATGTTGTGTAAGAATGATTTTTTTTTTTTAGCTTGGCCGTACCTAACTGCAGAGGAGGCTGGGGACACAAGTATGTGTCAAAGGAGAAAGGAAATATTGCAAGTGACTCAAGCCAATTGTGGTTATCTCCTGAGCTTTCTCAGGACTGGGGTAGCAGGGACTTTCCACCTGGCATCCACATGAAATTTGTGCCAGTGAGGACGAAGGGGCAGGTGGAAATGGCCGCAGAGGAAGCTGCAGGCAGTGTCTGCCACACACCTTGATGTGCAGGTGAAGCACAGAGACGCGCTGAGGCCTCCCCAAGACCATTCAGCTGCTTGATGGCAAACCCTCGCAAAATCCAGGGCTCTTGTTTCAATATTACTCTTTGGCACAAAATGATTTGGTAGCTATCTATGCCCTTCTCAACTGTCATAGCCCTGATACAGTTTTGATATATACAATGTATAGAGGTTGGAAATTCTGAAGAATAGAGTCCTACTGCTTGATCACAGACCAGCTATTAAAGTGTCACCCTAAATGACAGAGCACATGCTGCTTAGGCGACTTTCTCATGAGTCTCAGGGTCCACGAACCTCACTCACCTGTGGTTCTCTGCTTGCTGGTTCAACTACAGAACCTCCAATACCTTCAAGAACACATGCCATGTCCATTCCCTGGCATAGAGCTCTTGGTTTTTTTTTTTTTTTTTTTTTTGAGTTTGGACAGAAATGGGTTAGTTGCTGCTTGCCAACTCACTTGTTCCATTTTGAAACAACCTACAATATCCAATACTGAAGTTAGTCCAAGTATGATTCCATTATGAAACATTATGCAGAAATTAATCTCCTAAGCATAAAGACTGTGGAACAACAAGGAAGTGCTTGTGCTGTAATTAACGTTAAGTGAATAAGGCAGGAAAGCACTGGGGGACCGCCCCTGCACACAGGGCTCTCAGTGTGCTCCGGCCCAGTTCCAGCGAAGTGCTGGCTGTGGACACCCACACAGCTGAGGCACCAGCGGCCCCTTCTTGCCCCCAGCTGTCCTCAAACAACGACTGCAGAGAGCTGATGTGTAAGTACCCCAGCTCCATCTTCCTCGCAGAAGGATAATTTTGAGGTGCAAGTTTGGCACTGTGTCCCCAAATTTCCTTGGGGATTAAGCTTCTATCTCTTAATAAGTGCCACTTTGTGGGTGGCCTTCCCTTCCCTGTTTTGCATCCCCACTCCCCCTAACCCTGTTACTTGAACTTCCCCAATAATAATCCTTTCCTTGGGGCTTGCTTCTGGGAAAATCCAAGGCAAGACTTGCAGGATGGGGAATGTTGACACATCCCTGTCTGCCCCCACGTGGACCATGCGTGTGCAGCCAGGCTGAGGGGGAGAAGGGACACGCGGCAACGGTGGGAGTGGATGAGGCTGAAGAGAGTGTGTGCGTTTCCACCTCCTTCCTAAATGTCCTATAGAATAGGCTTTAAACTATTTGTTATTTGATATTTTTATTAAAAATGGTTTTTTTAGCCTAGTCAAGGGAAGCAGTGGGAGTTCATCTGCAACTGGTTGTGATCGATCAGTTGTAAACACCACTGCACTCGGACCGGTTGTTTAATATTTTTAAGCAACAATCAAAGCATCTGTATGCTCCACATCCACACGCACAGAAGGCTGGAAACAGAAGTGAGGAGGAGCTGCTGAAGACATGAGCTGTTCCAGACTGGCCTGTGACGGGGAAGCGAGGGGTGAGAGGAACAGGGCACGGAAAGCCTGGAGCCAGGCGGGGCTGGGGGACACGACCTTGTAGAAACAGATCTAAATCTGGTCTACATCTGAAATCCACATAAATTCAAAGTTTACATTTTTTAGTGCTCCAAAGTACAGAAACGCCTATTTTTTTTAAAAGCACAAACTGTATAAATGCAAAGATGCCATGTACTCATTCCCATTTTTTCCTAAACTCCAAATGCCTAAGGATTTTCTTTGGAAAATTCCTTTGCACATAAGTGAAACCATTTCTGCTTTAAAACTGTGATCTTATAGTTTGTATGATTAGAGCTTCTTTTATTTGACTGATGTATATTCCATGTAAAAACCTATTTTTAATCTGAAGAGGGGAGTTTAGTTCTCTTGTTTCTTAGAACATTATGGCAGGCCGTAGAAGCTAATGTCACTGTGTTGGTCCATCATTTTCCTCTTTACAACTTTTGACTAAAAGGAAAATACGTACACACACAGTTCCATTGCAAAGGGAATTTAAGGACAAAACAAAAACCTAAACATATTATAGGTGAGAAGTCAAACTATTTAGGCACATGGTCTTGGAGATAAAGTACACCACAGTGTTACTCTTTGAATGGGGAGCAGTGGCTAGTTCCCGCAGTCAAGAAGGTAAGTGATTTTATTTGAAAGGCTAATTAACTCAACTTACAAGTTTTTCTTCTTTAGTAGGCGAAGAGTGGGTGGAGTAACTTTCTACCAGTAAAATGAGAAAGGAAAATGTGCTCTTTCCCTTCTACTATCTTTTCCTCTTGGGAGCATTAGTAGAGGCCTTGTGCTATGGTGATGAAAGAGTCCACGTTTTAGAGCTAGAGAAATCTAGGCTCAAATCTTGGTTCATCTACTTATTGGCTGGGAGATCTTGGGTGAGTGATTCAAAACTTCTGTATGCCTCAGTTTCTTCTCCTGTAAAATTGGCATTCTACCCAAGAGAAACAGTCTTTCAGAATTTCAAAAAAAAAAAAAATGGAAAGCAACAAAAACACGCGTCAACAGACTGTATGAAGAAATGACACAGCAAAGGAAATGAATGAACTGTAGCTACATGTAACAACAGGGATGAATTCTAAGAAATATGATGCTGAGTCAATAAATATAAAGTAAATAAAGTCCCAAATGACTAAAAGTAAACAAGCAAGTATTTAGGCATAGAGAAAAAGAAGGAAATACCAAGTTCGGGATCGGGGTTGCACGTGCAGAGAGCAAGGGAGGAGCACACGGGTGGATGCAGGTTGTTGCTCAGGTTCCAGGTCTTAAAGGCTGGGGAGTCAGTTTATTTTATTATTTAAAATGTGAATAAGTGAATGAAAGATGAATGAAAGAGGGCCATGCTTGGAACAATAACAGTGTGCCCTGAACCAAGGATTCTGGCGAACCCAAAGCCAGCGCATGTGAGGTTGGAAACCAAGTGAAACAGGCAACACAGTAAGAGTTGTTACAAGAATTAAATGAGAAAAACGCAGTGCATTTTAAATAGATACCTCGATTACCCTCAATTTAATAGATGCCAACTCGATTGCCGTTTGGCAAGACTATAGTTTTTAGATGGTTTCAGAGTTTTGCAATGTCTTGTGTACTTAGCATATAACAGTTTCAAACAAGATTCATTATAAAACTGGGTGTGTGGTCAGCTCAGCTCTGCACACATTTGCAGATGACTAAAACAAACCCTTGAATTCAGTCACTTGTTTCTGAGGGCCTGGGACATGTCAGGTGTTGTGCCGAGTCCTGGAGACCACGGTGAGCAGAGCAGGCCTTGCGTGTGCCACTGTGGAGGACATAGGCGAGGAAGGAGCGACCCAGTGATTACGTCCTCATCTAGTGGCTATGGATATGAAGGAGAGGAACACGACCCCGAGTGCGACTGCACAGTGCTGATCCAAAGACAGGAGGCGCAGCTTGGTGGGGGTGGAGTGGAGGTAGCACAGACTGGCACCAGCCTCTAAAGGGCCACAGTCCCAGCTCCGCCTCCCTGGGCAAGTGACCCATCTGGGGGATGTGATGAGGAGTCAACAAGTGAGCATGCATCCAGCACTGAGGAGTGTCTAGCACGAGGCACTGTGTTTGTTATGAAGAACACAAGCGTGCACGTGTGTAAGAGGCCGGTCCCCACGTCCGTCTTTTTGTCATATAAACAAATAAAGCTGACCCACTTCCATTTTTGTCCACCACTCACAAAGACCCCGTATCTGCAAAAAGGGGGCTCATCTTATACCTCCTCCTGTGGTGTGGAAGAGCACTGAATGAGACACTGTGTGTGAGGTGCACAGCACAACACAACATTCATGAGGACCTTATTATTGCTGTTACCTTCAAAACGATCTTAGAGAATGATTAGCTATTCTTTAATATTCAATGCAAGGAAATGGTGCTGGATGCCCTTCTGTGCATGGGCGTCACACGGCCTGGGGGGTTGTGAGCAGAAAGCCATAAGCATCCCTTGTCCCCAGCCCTGTGCACCGTAACACCATGAGCATGCATCCCTTCCTAGCTCCTAGGGCCCGACATGGGCAGGGTGGTGCAGTACCCACTTCTACCGTGTTTCCCTGAAAATAAGACCTCCCCATAAAATAAGCCCTAGCAGGATTTCTAAGCATTTGCACAATATAAGCCCTACCCTGAAAATAAGACCTAGTGATGGGTGTGGCTACGCAGCGTATCTGCACAGCCCGTGCATTTCATCGCTGGGCAGTAAAGAAGACTAGCAGCCCTTCTCATCTGCACTGTGAGAGCTCTATTGCTCGACATGAGGGATTGGGGCCAATGGTTCTAAAGGAAATAGAGTCGCGAGAAATTCAGGATGGAATTTGGGGGTTGGAGAGTTATGATGATGTTCCAGAAGAAGATGACTTTACTGTATTTAAATAAATATAGATTGTTGTATCGTACTTAAAAAAAATAACACATCCCCTGAAAATAAGCCCTAGGCTGTCTTCTTGAGGAAAAATAAATATAAGACCCTGTCTTATTTTGGGGGAAACAAGGTAACTGTTTAGGAAGCACATAAGCATGACCACGTGATCACCCCACAGCCAAAGGCCCAGGTCTCCACTACCCTCTCTTCCCTCCCCACCCCCACACCCACTTCCAAAAGGCCAGCAAGGAACAATTTGACTGGGTGCATGTACGAACTTGAAAATTATCATCTTGTAATGTAAAAACAGAGATGTAATAAGCAGCAGATGTGATCAGCTTCATAAGTCCCAAATTATTCTATCCAATGACATTGATAGAGACATTTGCCTGTAATCACTGAGGCACTTTTCATTCAGTAAGTGCTCCTTACACAAGATGGGTGCTTATCTAGACACTGTAGAAAGAGATATTTGCTGTCACTGTCACTTGTAATAACCATACTCATAATAAGATTATGAGATTACTCATAATAAGCGTTAAAATAATTTCTCTGCTCCTGTGCTACACGTGGTCAGTTCTGTGGGCGAAATGAGGCATTAACTCAGGGACGGTGAGTCCTTCACCACCACGACTGATCATCCATGACTGCTTCGTTCAACACGGCAGTATTCTGTTCTTGTCTGAGTAGCTGAGCGGGAGCTGGGCTAGGACTGTGCTCTCACACAGTGAAGGACAAGCTGGGATTGCTTCTTCACTTACAGTGAGAAAGCATTAGATAATGGTGCAAATGGGTACAATTTTTTTGCAAGCACCCTTTGTATAAAAGGCAAAGAAAATGTTTGTTGAGTGAGGAAAGACTGAAGTGTAACCAACCCTCCCGCTTCAGAAATGCCCAGCAAGGGCCCTGCTTCTTTCTGGCTGTCAGGAGGGTGGGTTCCAGGTGTCCCACCTTCACCTCCAAGTCCCTGGGCCTGGCAAGGACAGGAAGCATCACCTTCCCGCATCTCCACCCCATTCTGCCCCACCTTGATTTTGATGTAAAAATAAATAAATCATAGATTCGCCTCCCCTCCACATCTCATATCGCCTTCACCCTCCTAACACACACACACAGGCGCTATCGTATTTGGAATCACTGAGTCCTTTAGTTTAAAACACGCTGCCATGCTAGGCCTGATTCTCCTCCGCCTGCGGAAGGCACCGGAGCTGGGCAGACAGCAGAAGTGGTAGGAAGCACTGGCCTCCAGGCAGGGGCTGGGCCCACTGCTGCTTCCCCACCAGCTGGCTACATCCGTGCTCCTCCTTGGGGCCAGGGTCCTTGCCACTAACGTGACAGGCTCCACCCAGGTCACCTCCAGAGCCCGTGCCAAAGGGCTGGGTTCACAAGCCAACCACACCTGCGGCTGTTTGCTGGGTGCAGAGTTTGTAGGGAGGAGAGGAAGGAAGCCACAGACCTGGCAGCAAAGCCAGCCCAGCTCCCAGGCCCTGCTTCTCCTCCGGGGTGGAAGGGGGTCCTGCCAATACCAGCGAGCTGCTCGGTCACGTCCAGTTCAGTCTCTGTTGTTTCGGAGGAGCCCCTCCGCCGATTCTGGCCCTTCTCTTTCTCCTTCTCCTGGGTGGGATCTGGGTTGACAGTGCGGGGGGGAAGGGGACAGTGACCTTGTTTCTGTTCCGTGGTTGTCATTGCCTCCAAGGAGCTGGGCCTCGCCCTCGGGCCAGAGTGCTGCCCTTGGTCCCTGCTGATGGGGAGGCTTCCCCTGGCATGGTGTCCTGCACGCGGCAGCCCGTGCGGCCAGCCTCTCAGCCACTCCTGTGCATCCCGAGCTGGAGGGCAGGTGGCGCGGGGAGACTCTAGGTGCGCCCTTGACGTCACGCTGGAGGGCAGGCTCTACCACGCTGCCCGGACGCCTTCCGCTCAGGGTCCTCCCTCGCACTTAGGTGCCAACTGGGACACAGACGTCAGACGAGACATCCTCCAAGCCCCTGTGATCCCTAACGGGGCTTGCTTTGCCTTCTCGGGGGTGTCTGGACCCTAAGCCCCTCTCCTCCACTTCTCCTCTTGCCCTCACTGGCCCGCTCAGCTCCGCTTGGCAAGAAGACAGTCGACATCAACTCGAATCCCCTTCGCTTGCTTTGCTCACGGTACAACTTATTTATGGTGTGACGTAAGCCGCCAGGGTGAGGGGACCTCGTGGGACTGTGAGGAGCCGCCCTAGCACGTCAGGCCTCAAAAGAACGTGTGTAAAAAGAAGACAGGTTTATGCGTAGCTTACGGAAGTCGGGTTAATTATATTGCAGTCCGAGAGCGCAGAGATACAAACGAGACAATAGGCCGCATGAATCCGGGCTGAGAACAGCAATCCAGAGAGAGGGAGGGAGGAGACGGGAGGAGAGGTTCACGTGGGCAGCGGGAGACAAAGGAGTCCCGGGTCTGGGCGGTGGTTTAAACGAGTGGCCGTGGGTTATTGGAAGGGGAAGGTGAAACGTGTGGATTGGGGATGCTGGGACAGGATGGGGCAGGAACACTCTTGATCGGAGCCAAGCTGCCCAGGAGGGCGTCGGTGAAGAGGAAGGCAGTGGGTGGGTCAGCAGCAGAAGGAAAGGCCTGAGCGGCCGGTGCTGGCTGTGATTTGATGACAAGGTTCGGGAGGCACCCAGCGTGGTAGAACCACACAGCCGAGGAGGAGAAATGGCTACAGGTAGTTCAAGGCCACTCCGCAGTGGGGATTTGGGGGAGGATATGTTGCAAAGCCACCGGGGCCTGGCACAGGATGGGGATGGGATTCTGGGGAAGGGAAAGATACGGGCAGCTGTGAGGCAGGCTGTGGAGAAGGAAGCTGCTGTCCTTGGCAGCTGCCAGCATGTGACGAAAACTAGAGAGGCGGCCCGGATTACCGAGGCTTCAGACTGGCGGAAGTGGTGGGTACTGGCTCAGCGCGGCAGGATGGAGAAGTTGGGCAACAGGGAAGGCTGGGTGGGAAGTCTGCGGTGTCAGGGCTATTTGTATTCAGTTGGCGATGTCCTGGAGCCCTTGGTACGTGACTTACAGAAGAGGAAAGGCCGGGATGTGCACGGGGGTAGGAGGTGGTGGGAGGCAGTCCGGGCCCATGGGAGGTGCACAGAGGATTGGGGAGCCGTTCTCTGTCCAACAAGAAAGACAGGCTCCCCTTAGCAGTGTGGAAGTCAGCGAAGGGCCTTGTCAGCCCTCTGTCCCTCCATCTCTGAGCTTGGAACACCACTATCTCATCTCACTTCTGTTCTATGTATAATGTGACATGTGTAATTATCTTTAATTTAAAGCACTGACAAAGTAGCATGTTTCACTTGCATTGCAAAGAGCATGGGGTTTGGAGACTCACAAACTTGGATTAAAATCCTAGATCCATAAGGAAGACGTGGGATATCCATACAATGGAATATTATTCAGCCTTATAAAGGAAGGAAGTTCTGAGCCTAAGTTCACCTAAGCATGGGTGAGCCTTGAGGACGGTATGCAAAGTGAAGTAAGCCAGCCACAGAAGGACAAAGCAGCACGGTTCCACTAGATGAGGCACCGAGAGTGGTCAAAGTCATAGAGACAAAGTAGAGCGGGGGTTGTCCGGAGCTGGGGTAGAGGGGAAGAAGGAGCTGTGGTTTAATGGGTACAGGGTTTCAGTTTTGCAAGATGAAAAAGTTCTGGCAATTGTTGCTCAACAATGTGCATATAGTTAACACTATTGTACTGTGCACTTAAAAATGGTTAAGATAGTAAATTTTGTCATGTGAATTCGATCTCAATATTTAAAACATCCAAGATCTGGTCCTAGTGGCTGTGTGACTCTGACCTTGTACAAGTCACCCAATTTCTTGGAGTCTCAGTTTCCCCATCTGTAAGATGGGCATAGATCACCCACTCATAAACAGATTCTGAGGATGAAATGAAAGCTTACATGTGACGCTTGTAACATACCACCAACACATAAAAGGTGTTGACATTTAGTTAGATTAAAAACGTGAAATTTAGTTCCCCTATCATCCAAGCCAGCATGGTTTTTCTTTTAAGAACTTAGACCCTTGTAGCAGCATATCTTGGTGATCTTGCCCCACAAAACTGAGGATGACATGATTAATAGTAACATCCCTGAGCTGCCACACCCCAAGGATTTGTAATAAGGCTACACGGGAAGTGGCCCAGAAATCCTGGTTTTGTTTGTTTATTTGTTTTTGAAACAGGGTCTCACTATGTTGTCCAGGCTGATCTTGAACTCTTGAGCTCAGGCGATCTTCCCTCCACAGCCTCATGGACAACTGGGATTCCAGGCACTATCACACCTGGCTCTGCATTCCTGATTTTAATGGGAGGAGCGTCTCAAGTGAAAAAAGTCAGCCTTTCCTGTCAAAAGAAGTTGAATATAATCACTTCCGACAACACAAATTAGGAAGAAACTGAATACAACTGGCGAGAACATTGGGTTTTCAGATTTGCAGGGACTCAACAACACAGAGAAACAGGCACCAGGGGTGTCTATGAGCCTCTGGGAAGGAAAAACAAATCTCCTTAGGAATACGATTGCTACATAGTTGGTGCTCACAGTGAAATCTGAACAGGTCCCAGTGTGGAGACAGAGGTCTTACTCTAGAATGTGACAAGATCAATGAGGACTATGCTTAGAAAATCACCAGAACTTGGAGCCCCAAGATATGGTAGAATTCAGACAAGACCAGAACAGAGAACACTCCCTTAGTCGCTGCTGGGTAAGAGTTTTTCTAATTCCTCAGTAAGAAGCATTTGGGATTCTACGGCCAAATGCCTTCCTGTGTCATGTCCAGTTTGTGGTATAAAATTTTAAGTTAACTGGAAGTAACTGGATTGGTCTTATTTCACAGCATGGGTTCAAACACTCTCGATACTTCCTTCTGTTATCTTCATAAAGTCTGGGGTTAAGGACAGCCTCCAGCTGTTGTTATAGCAAGATACCTGCACAGGGCGGACCCCTTCTGACTATTGCAGTTCAGATCCTGGTGCCCGGAGTTTCCAGGTAAGCAGCAAGCCTCAGATAATGTTGTCTGGGTGTGCGGCATGGGTAACAATGGTGCGCCACACCCAGAAAGACAATATGCCAAAATATTAAAATATCCTCCTCAGCCACTATGTCACGTAGAACACGCATGGCCCAGCACAGCCAGTCCCTCCTAAGATGTCAGGGTCCTTGCCAGGGTCAGTCCCAGGCTGACTTGAGACTTGCATATTGCTCTCAACTTTTTTAGGCTCTTTTCTTGAGCCGTCTCTCTGTCCTTCCCTGCCTTGAGTGACAACATGGCGGTAGGGCTTTGGCATCAGGCAGAACTAAGTTGAAATCCCATCCCTCCCCATTCGAATGGCTGTGCAAGCTGATCATATCACTCAACCTTTCCGAGCCTCAGAATTCCTATCCAGCGAGGGGATCTGCAGAACGACCTCAAGTTCGGGGGAGAAGAGGGGTGACAGCTGAAGGGTCCCCTGGTCCACGAGCTGCTCTCTGAATGTGAGCTGCCGCCCCTACCCTCTTCCCGGGGTCCCTCTCTCATTTCCCTGGACTCTGAGTCTAGCTTCATTCTTGCTAATCCCAGGAACCTGCTCTTAGGCCTCGACGTCTTCTTTGATGAACACTGTCATTCACGGACACTCCCGTTCTCACACACACTCAAGGTCTCCGATAACATCCTCCGTACTCACAGAAAGTTCATCTTCCTTTGCACACAGTATCCCCACATCGATCGTTTTTCTCCTTTTATTAAGAGAAGACAGGCCAGCCCCTCCGCTGCATGCTTGTCCCACTTGACCTGAATGCGTGTGAGTGGGTGGCAAACACGTCAGCGCTTTCTAACCCTGCTCCCTCCAGGACGGGGACCTTTTTCCTTCGTTTCTTGCTGCGCAAACATAACTGGTCTACAGGGCGGGGTCATTCTGTTCTGCCTCCCCACCCACCCCCCGCGTGTGTGTGTGTGTGTGAGAGAGAGAAGGCACGTGTGTTTTCTGAGACGTGGCTGTTTTGCTCCCTGAAGGGCCAGGGCCACTTTTTAATCTGGACCTCGGGCCCCCCTGGCCGCCGTGGCCCAGCAGGACAGCTCTGCCCCTACGTGCGCCCGGCCAGCTCCGCCTCCCACCTCAGCATCCTGCCTGGGAACTTTCTCCTGGTCGACGCCGCTCATTAACTCGGCCTGAACCCAGGTCGCAGGGCTACGTGTTCAAACGAAAGGACTGTGGAGACACCGAGGATCTCCCTGCTTCCTGCGGAGGGAAGAGCAACCTCTCGGTCCCCTCTAACTCGCAGTCCACTTCCTCCGGGGAAGCGGGCGTTCCTCAGAACATGTCGGGAGCAGCAGTCGAACATCAGAATGTTTTTTTTTTGCACGAGAAATTGAAGGGTTTGAAGAAACGGCGAAAAGCAAGCACATTGCTCAGTCTGGCCCCCATGCTCCCGCCTGGCTCACACAGTGTCCTGCTGGTTCAAAATGTGTCTCCGGGGCCTGCAGTGGTTTCCTCGCTGTTACTCGAGGGCATTGCAGTCTGCAAATCTTATTTGTCCTCTCTCCTGTGCAAAACAAAAGCATGGCAGTGTGTTTTTTTTTTTTTTTGCCCCAGGCCTGCACTGACCTTCAGAAATCACAACATAGGCTGCTGGCCCCTGTGGTCACCTCTGGTGAAGTCGCCCTTATGGCTGCTCCTTGGCTGGGGACCATTGCTAGCCCAGGAGGGTTTGGGAGAAGAGGTTTGATCCGACCCCGGGCTGGGCCCCTGCGGCCTTGCAGGAGTGTGGGGCCAGTTGGGCTCTGTCCCCGGCCACCGCTGGTGGAGCTCGAGTTCCTCCATAGAGACACGCTGGACGCCTGTAGTTGCTGTTTTTTGTTTTGACTAATTTTGAGGTTTTTGTTTTGTTTTTTTTTTTAACGCTCTCAGAGTTCAAAGAAAAACCAATTTTTTTTTAAATGACCTAATTTCTTTGTCCAATATTACTTCATGGGAAGTCACGACCCTCCCAAGAGAGCTCAGGGAATGGGAACAGGGCCGGCGCAAGGAAAGTTGGGAATTAGGGCTCCTCCGAGCTGCGTTTTCATCGTCGCCCAAGTATTTTGTGACTTGGACCTCGGCTCCCGGTTTGCCTTGGTAAACGGGAGTTTCCACAGGTTGGCTGCCAGGTTTAAATGAGGAAGAAATATAAAGATATTTCAGTGGAAAGAACTACATAGATGATTTCTGTGATGATGACGGGTAATATAGACACCTAATCCTCACAAGACCTCTGAGGCGGGTGCTATCATTATCCCTGGCTGACGGAGACGGGGTCACACGTTTAGGAAAGTGAAGTCGGAGGGAGAGACGATGCTGCCCCACGGCCGACTCCAGAGGTTTGGCCCTTTCCCACCACGCTTTCGGCGATGGTCACCTCCGTAGTGGCTTTTACAAATTAGAAATTACAAATATAATTCATGCTCATTGTAAAAAAAAAAAAAATCCACACCACAGAAAGAATGGAATGGATTTCATCTGCTGAATGTATTTGAATCCATTGAAGAGTTTATTACTTTTTTTTAATGTAGTATAATGAATGCTTAAATACACATGCAGGATGAGAGCCAGATAAATGAAATTAAATCAAATAAAGTATGGTAAGTTATAGAGTGCAGTCTAAATTTTTCATCATAAAAATACATGAAAGAATATTGAGAAAATTTAAAAACAAGACAATTCATTCAGTCCCAAAACCCTAATATATACATATATCTTGTATTTAAATATATATAAAAGTTTTTGCTGGTGTGCTAGTTTTTTATATATAAACAGACCTTAAAATATATAATTATCGCGTCAAATGTTATAATTCTGCACGACTTTTCATTAGTGAACAAATTATATTATAGAGGAATTGGCTTCAGGCTACAATCTGGCAGCCTGGAGAGTTCTGCTGCTTCCTGGTTAAGTACAATTTCTTTTAATGTGTTGTCCACAGTAGGGAGTCTACTTTCATTTAAACCTTTTTTGTAACTTTGATTCATTTTCTCTTCCAGATTGAAATGACTCAATGGGAATGTGGAATGAAGACAGAGATTGACTGGGATGAGGAGAGAAGGAAAGAGAGTCATTTCCACATGTAACTATGAAGCCAGATTGTAATATTCCATCCTATGGTGCGAGCCCTACTTCTTAAGAACCTCTTTACAAATCCTCTAGAAAAACGCAGGAGCGACAGACAATAGTGCCTGCCTGAGAAGGGGATGTGAGTAGCTGGGGAGAGGATTCACCTGTCCCTGTCATACCGTATTCACATACTCCCCCTCCAAAAAAATGCACAGTATAAAATAATCTATTCTTTAATACCTGTAACTATTATCTATAGTTGCTTCTCTGGAACAGGTGCTGCGTTTCTCTGTGTTTTCTCATTTGGCTACTTTATACATTTGCCTTGCAATGATACTTGTGCAAATAAACAGATAGTTCTTGACCTCTGGAAGCTTGCAGATAAACCGGCCCACACACATGCGGAGGGACCAAGGGCAAACAGCAGACAATTCACCTGTTGCAAGCCACAAGGCAGGTGTTTTTGAGGGAGCACAGTGTGGGAGGAGCATGCTTAGACAGGGTGAGGTCAGGGGAAAATCACCTGTCTTACAGCAGAGATTCCAAGGAAGGAAGGAAGATTGCGGAGGCGGTTTCAACGGCTGAGGAGACATTTGTGAAGCATGAGGGAGGAACGACAGTGCAGACACAGGTGACTGGGAGGCGACTTAGCTAGAGCAATACCACAGCTGACAAGGGGCTCCTTCACTGGGGGTCCCACAAGTGACAACCTCAGAAAGTGAGCCCCATGGGAATTGTAAGATGAGCTTTGAACCCTCCACAGATGTGTGCTAACTGACTGAATTTAGCTAACTCCAGGAGAGAGGAGCCCCGTCCTTTTGGAGGACTTTCCACTCTGCGTTGCGAGATCTGTGAAGATGGTACATCTATACCTATTGTTTCAAGGGAACTAAAGGCAAAAGAACAGAGGTGCCATTGGAAAGCAGGCTGGGCCTGAGCTGGCAGGTGGAGGGCCGAGACAGTAAGTGAGGCTCTTGGTACCTTTGGAAGGAGAAATGGTCAGTGACGAGATGGAAAGAAGGAGAGGTCTTAGAATAAAACGGTTGTCTCCCAAATAACCCGCCAATGACGATTCTCTGGCCAGGTCCTCACGTAAGCATTTCTGGGTAATTGTGGGCAGCACCCGGAGCAAAGGTGGGCAGCACAACCTCAGCCCTTCTCCCAGCCCCTCCACCGGCCCTCACTTCACACCTGCCATCCTAAGCCTGCCTTTCACGGGCTTCATGCCTTTTGGCTATAGCTGGGTCCCCTCAGTCTTGCCTCTTATTTATTTCCCTCCCATCTTATTACCACTTGCAGATATTTTATTTTTTAATTTTTATTATTTACTTGTCTTAAAGGTGGGGTCTGGCTATGTTGCTTAGGCTGTTCTGGAACTCCTGGGCTCAAGCAATCCTCCCACTTCCTAAATAGCTGGGATTACAGGCATGAGCCACCGCACTGGCTTGCAGATATTTTATACCTTTGCCTGTTTGCTTCTTGTTGTTTTTTTTTCTCCTTTCACCCCACTGGACAGTGAGTTTGGTGAGGCTGGGGAGTACTCACGCATCTGGGGTACTCACGCATGGGGTGGCCCCCATGGTCACACGGTGCCTGGCACATAGGAGGGATTTAATACATATTTGCTGAATTAAAGAACAAATGAAAGAATATTAAAGAACAAATCAATAAGAATGAATGAAATTTATTAACTTAGTTGAGCACAAGATTACAAATCATTTTCCTGTTTCCCTCCATGCACAGCTGGGCCCCTGGATTCTGCCCTATCCCTAGCACTTAGGGTCTCTACCTGCTTGCTGTTTCCCTCCCAAGAGAGCATGACGCTGCAGGGAACATGCACAGGTAGAAAGCTCGCACCTCCGCCCTGCATGATCTGGCCCCTCTGGCCTCCTCTCTCGTCCCTTTGTGACACCTTCCAACCAACCTGAAGGCCTTTCAGATGCAAGTGCTCCACACTCCCCTGGCCTTTGCACATGCCGTGCCTCTCTTTCCAACTTGCCCCTGATTCTGACCTTCACATCCGAGTTAAGTGCCCTTCACAAGTGCCCCTGTAACATCCAGTATCTCCAGTTTTGACCTTAGCTCAGCGGCCTGTAATTGCATGCTTAAGTATTTCTTTTCATTCATTCATTCATTTGACAAATATTTATTGAGCAACCATGATGTCTCAGGCACTGTGCTAGGTACCGGGGATACAGTAGTGAACAAACAGGCACATCCCTGCCTTCTGGAGCTTACATTTTAGGGGAGAGAGATAAGTGATTAACAAACAGAAGCCCAGCTATATAATACGTCCTGCGTTAGTAAGTGCTACAGAGAAAGCCATCCTGGCAAGGGAACATTTGATCAGAGATTTGAAGGAATCCGGGGAACAAGCCTTGAAGATGTTGGGGACGTGATGTTCGAGTGATACAAAGGCCCTGAGGCAGGATGTGCTCGACATATTTGGGAAACAGTAACGAAGCTGGTGTGGCCGGAGCAGAGAGACTGAACCACACTTGACTCCAAGTCGTAAGCTCCTGGGGGCCAGAGACCCTCTCTGCCTGGCTCAGGGCTGTACCCCTAATGTCTAGCACAGGGGCTGGCATGGGCTGTAAAGGCACTGGATGAATCCACATCTTAGCATAGCTTCCTCAGTGACCCAGTGTCAGCCACCGGGTTCTGAATGGAATAGACAGGGAGCCTCCGGACAAGGGCAGGTCTGGGCGATAGAGGAACTAGATGTAAATTATAAAACAGGCCCAGCAAAGTGTTGAGGGGCGTGTTGAGAATGAATGTGAGGGTCCTGCTCGATGCTCCAGTGATCAAAGCTGATGCTGGGAGAGGGCCCTGGAAATGACTTCTCACAACCACAGCATTTGATTAAAGCTGCACCCTTTCAGATGACTGGCAATTCCCTATCAGATAAAAATAACACCCTCTACTTACTACATGTCTGGTACTTCACTAAGTGTTTTACTTGGATCAGCTTTGCATGATCGTTATGGAGATTAAATGAGACTATATTTCCATTGTACAGGTGAACAAACCGGCATTTAGAGAGGTCAGCTAACTTGCCCAAGGTCACACAACTAATGGCAGAGACAAGCAACGAGCCCAGACAGTGTGACTCTGAAGCCCTTGCTCTTAACCTCTGTACCATAAATACCTCTCTCTTCCTCTTGCCGGTGGTAATCGGGCGATGTTATTGCAATGTGCCAACAGAAAAGAACCCAAACTCTATAAAATAACTTAAAGAGGTTTACTCTGAGCCAAGTTTGAGGACCATGGCCTGGAGCCATGCCCAAGAAGCCTTGAGCAAATGGACTTGTCGTGGTTGGGTTACAGTTTGGTTTTATACATTTCAGGGAGACAGGAATTACATGTAAAATCATAAATCGATACATGGAAAGCGCCCA
The DNA here is from genome assembly GCA_008750895.1 of Mirza zaza. NCBI lineage: Eukaryota > Metazoa > Chordata > Mammalia > Primates > Cheirogaleidae > Mirza > Mirza zaza. The sequence continues at coordinate 18,263 of VSMD01119994.1, read as the reverse complement.
TTGGTTTGGCCCGAAAAGGTGGGACATCTCGCAGTGTGTAGAGGGTGGTTATAGGTCTATAACCTCCATAGCCTATAGGTTACAGGTGGGTTTAAAGATTCTTTGATTTTTAATTGGTTAAAGAAATGAAGCTTCGTCTAAAGCCTCAGAATGTTTTAAGTTAAGATAAGGAAGTCTGCTAATCAGAGACAAGCCCAGAATATATACCCAGACTCAAGTGATCTGTTAAGTAAATTGAGGTATGGTGTAAGTTTCGTCTTGCATAGGCTATTAATGAATTACAAAGGACATCTCCAAGAAGGGAGGGGGCATGATGAGGCATGTCTGACCTCCCTTCTCATGGCCAGCAACTTAGCCTTATGGTATTTTCGGGGTCCCCTCTGCCAAGAAGGGGTCCATTCAGTCAGCTGGGGGGGGGGGGCTTAAGATTTTATTTTAGTTCATAAGCAGTATAGGCACACAGGTGAATGAAGAGTGTAAACCTCAGATTTGAGTTAGATTGTACCCCAATTTAGTGTGTTTTTGAATCAAATGACAGCAACCACCTCCATGTTTGTCTTCTGGATTGGGGTGCAGTGTGCAGAAGTGAGTGTAAGAACTCCAGTGAGAGGGAAGTCTTGGTAGAAGAATCCCTGACCCAGGAGGCTTTGAACTGACTGAGGCAAGCACCCCTCTCCAGGAGGGAGCCTAATGATGAAATGAAGTTGTGCCCAACAAAGGCACACCTAGAGCTTTTCATGGAAAATGGCATCGCAGCCCTGGAAAAACCTTGGCATGCTCTATCTCTCCAACCACAGATGAGGCGAGATGAGATGCATGGTGCTCCCACTGGGACAAGCACTGACAGGAATTCCAGGTGGCATGAGGACAGCAGCTATCTAAGGGATCAAGAAATGCCTCCAGAATCAATAGCTATTTATTCATTAATCTAGAATGTAAAGGACACAATGGAGATGTTTTGGCTACTAGTGCTTCAGGTCCTACAGCGTAAATTAGGAAGGAAATGATCAAATGGAAGTTCTTTAGATTGCTCCACATGACCCCTAGCACGATCACAGCCCTATTCAAAGGGTATATGGAGCCCTTTAAGAGGACTAACTCAAGCCCTGAGTTCCCAGAGACGTCTTTTAAAGGGAACAATGTGTGCTTTCCCATCCCTATCTACTTCCCTCTGGAGAGTCTCTAAAGAAATCAAAGAGCCTGAAGACCGGAAGTAGCCTTTATCCTGTGATCTCACCACCTCCCACTCGGTGCTTTAGTGCCCAAAAAAGGAGGCCTCTTCCCTGAAGTGATAAGGAGAGCTGCTTTCTTGAAGATCTGAGTGGCCCTTGGAGCTGATGGCAGCCTTGTCAGCAGGATGTTGGCTGCTTAATCGGGGGCCTAAATCATAATCTCTAGGCGAGTCTTGTCGCTAAGACTTTGAAGAGTTGACGTAAAAGGCAACACAATGAATGAACCCATTCCCCAGATTACAGGACAGCGGTGGATGAGTGGAAGGTGCCTGGGCCAGTTCCTGACAGCATCACAGGAGACTTTAACGCCAGACCAGATAGATTTCCTGCCCTTTAACTTACCTTCTGAACTTTCTGTGAGAACACTGATATCCTTATCAGGATAAAGATACGTGAGCATCAGTCCCTCAGAGGAGAGGAAGGGCGTTAAAACACATCAGGATGAAAACAAAACATACCGGGACAAGCTACAGCAGGAAAAACGGCAGCAACCTCTGCCTGTGTCTTGTCTAAAGGCAGCAGGGTCAGTGCAGGAAGTGGCACCACACATTTAGAGTTGGCTGCCAGAAATCCACTGCAGCATGCACTTCGGGGCTTTGAGAGCACAATGCTGGTGTTTTGTTGTTATTATTATTCTTGTGAATACGTTAAGGAAGAAATTGAGAGTCAGTAGCTAGTGTCAGGAAGCCATATCTCTTCTCCAAACACCACACATGTTTTTTAAATGTGGTTCCACTGTTTCTCAGCAGCAGAAAGAGTATTGAACTAAGACTTAGACCCCAAACCTGTGTCTGGTTTTGGTTTTGCCACTGACTGGACAACCTGCGGGGATTTTAGAGCCTGCACTGTGCACCGCATTGGGCTAAATACACTGGGAAATACAAAGATCAACGATCCAAGGCATCTGTCCTCAAGGAACTTGCATCCAAATTGAGGATAAAAGCAAAAACGAAACAAAGTAAAACAAAACCCTGAGAATGTAAGGGAGAGGCCCGGCACGGTGGCTCACGCCTGTAATCCTAGCTCTCTGGGAGGCCGAGGCGGGTGAATTGCTCAAGGTCAGGAGTTCGAAACCAGCCTGAGCAAGCGCGAGACCCTGTCTCTACTATAAATAGAAAGAAATTAATTGGCCAACTAAGATATATATAGAAAAAATTAACTGGGTGTGGTGGTGCATGCCTGTAGTCCCAGCTACTCAGGAGGTTGAGGCAGAAGGATTGCTTGAGCCCAGGAGTTTGAGGTTGCTGTGAGCTAGGCTGACGCCACGGCACTCACTCTAGCCTGGGAATCAGAAAAAAAGAAAAAATAAGAATGTAAGGGAGAGAGTGGTAGGAGCTAAAAAAGTATAGTGTTAAGATAATAGGAAGGAGGAGGAGATGGATTTCAATCAGGAAGATATTTAATAAGCATGTAAGGAGGGCATTCTAGGTGGAAGAAATAGCATTTAAAAAAAACAGAACCACAATGAGAGACAATTTCATACCCATTATGATGGCTACTATCAAAAAAAAAAAAAAAAAAAACCTAACAAGTGTTTGTGAGAATGAGGAGAATTGGAACATGTGTGCCCTGTTGGTGGGAATGTAAAATGAAGCAGCTGCTATGGAAAACTGTATGGTGGTTCCTTGAAAAATTGAAAATAGAATTACCATATGACCTAGCAATTCCACTTCTGGGTATATACCAAAAAGAATTGAAAACAGGATCTCAAAGAGATATTTGTATATCCATGTTCATAGCAGCATTATTTACAATAGCTAAAACACGGAAGCAACCAACCCAAGTGCCTATCAACGGGTGAGTGGGTAAACAAATGTGGTATATGCATACCAAGGAATATTATTCAGCCTTAACGGTCAATTCCAACACATGCTACAACATAACTGAAACTTGAGGACACTGTGCTAAGTGAAATAAGCCAGTTGCAAAAAAAACAAATACAGTATAATTGCACTCATATGAGGTACATAGAGTTGTCCAATTCGTAGAGACAAAAAGTAGAATGGTGATTGCCAGGAGCTGGAGGATAAGGGGAATATAGGGTTGTTGTTTATGATACAGAGTTTCAGTTTTGCAAGATGAAAAGAGTTCTATGCATGGATAATAGAACAAAAATGTGAATGTACTTAATGCTACTGAACTGCACGCTTAAAAATGGTTAAGATGGTAAGTTGTACATTATGTGTATTTTATCATAATAATAAAAAAACAAGAAGAGGTAGAACTTAAGAGAAAAGAGTTTGTGAGCAAAGGGCTTAGGAGCTAAAGACCCTGGAGAGAGTCTTAAGCTAGACCAAGCCAACTCTGTTGCCACGTGGTGTGTGCCAGGGAGAGCGGAGAGGGGAAAGGAAGAAATTCAAGATCGGCCACCTGTGGGGAGAAACACGCTTTGTCTTGGAAAGTGCATAATAAACACCACAGTCGTGTTTGGCACAGATCAATTTTGCTATAAATGTGGTATTTGGAACTATCCCAGCGTCATTCACGCTAATGGGGTAGAAGAGAAGCAGGTAGATTCTTAGCTCATGTGGGAAAAGTCCTGTGGTGCCAGGCAGCGCTCCATCCCTGTCACCTAGGCAAACAGCTTTCCATCTGGACATGTGGCAGGTGCATGTCCCAGATGGCACCTCTAAATTAGGAGAATTAGAGGAGGGCTGAGCAAAAGGACAAAGATGTGAGTGGGGTGTAAGGAACCACGAGGGATAGAGCAGTGTTCTGGAGCAAGTAGCAGGGACTGTCACCACCCTCGAACCTGGAAGGGGAGGGGAGGGAGTGGTTCCTGGCTCCAGAAGGAGTGAGCCACTCATGTGTCAAGTGGCTCAGTGGCTGCCTTGAGAAGTACAGTGGCCTTTGGTGCCCTGAAGCAGCCAGTCTGAGACAATTCTGCAGGGGGAGAAACTGGGGGGGAAAAAAGCAACCCTGCACTCACTCCTTCTGTCTGGGATCCATTTCCAGGTTTCCGCATTGGCCAAGGCCCAGTTGGAAGCCGTGGACAAGGAATCTGTCTGATGTTGTCCAGTGGCGTCCTAACTTTTGCATACATCAGTTTCTGATTCAGGAGGTTAAAGTGGGGCTTGGGAATTTGCGTTTTTAACAAGTTCCCAGGCGCTCTGGGAACCGTACTTAGAGAACCGCTGGCGTAGCCCATGCAGGTCAGCCTCCCAGAACAACGAGCAGCACAAGGATGGGAGCAGATCTGGAATGGCACGCAACCTGTTTAACTTCATTACCGGTGTCGGTGGACCCCATGTTAGTGTCTGCATCTTGCAGGCCTTTGAGGGAGAGTTTTAAGATGCCTTCTAGCTCATTATCCGATCCCATGGACCCCGGGCTGCAGATTCTAAAGCCCGGTCCCCTGAGTGGCTGTGGAGACTGCACTTCCTTCTGCAGGCAAAGCAGTTACTGTTGCTGTGGACTCTTCAGGGGTTCGTTGAACTGTGTGATGCGTTATGTGGATGGATTCTTGTTTGCTGATTGATTTCCTGTTGCATTTAAAGCTACTTGGGGAAGGGCATAAGCATTTGACTTTTCCAGAATATTTCTCTGTAGATGGAAGGAGGCATTCACTACATCAGATAAACTATGTTCCAAAATAGGTAGGTCCCATTTGATTAGTGTAAAATCAGACATCAAGGAGATTATTTTAAATATAGGAGAATGCACTTAATTAACAAAAGTCCCATGGATTTATACTAGCTATGCCTGTAAAATTGTTATTCAGTGTTACTTATAAAGTACTTTTCTTTTTTAAAGAGCTCATTTGTTACAATCAAAAGACCCCAGTGATCCTCCAGGTCATCGGTGACTGCACACGTGTGAGCATTTGCACGTGTGCCAAATGTTTATGCATCTCTTCAGGGCGTTTGTTCCTTTGTTTCATGCGTGTACAGTGATGCACATGATATATTTGCACGGCTGAAAGGGTCTGACAAATTCCCCATCTGTTCTTTGGTTCTCCTTTTGTTTTCTTTCAATTAAAAAAAAATACTTAAATTCTTGGGCAATGGCTGGTTGAGAATAGACCCCCTCACAGCAGTCATAAATTGCAACCTCCAGGACTCTTAAAACATCTTTTGAACAATAATCATTTTGCTTTCTCTTTGGGGGAATCTCTGACCCAGAAATTTAAGCTGCTCTTAAATTACTGATTCTTGTGTTCATGCACTGATCCGTGGCTAGGAAGTCAATCTGTGGCTGGCTTAAGGATAGGAAAGTACGTCATGGGGAAGATTGCAGTTGGGATATTTGTGTCTGGATTCTGAAAATTAAAGAATTCCGGGTACCTTTAGGTGGATCTTTCATTAAGAGCTTTCAGAGACCTGTGCCCATAGAATAGTCTGCCCCTATAGACCTGTTTTATTCATTCAACAACTTTGTCGAGTACCCACAGTGTTCTAGAAACCTATTTTGGTGTGCACATGGGCTCAGACATAGACCCGTACATAAAGAGCCAGAATACGAGGGGATGAGTTCTCCCGATAGACTTTAGGATCCCTGAAGACAGAGACTGTGTTGGTCGTTTCATGACTGTATATGCAGCTACCTAGCACACACTGGGTTGTTTCAATAAATATTTGCTGACCGACTGCAGAAATAGAAAAATAAACAAAGAGCTTCTCCAGGGACACAGAGGAGCAGCTGCTTCATCCTCCCTGGTGGCTGCAGAATGAGCATCAGCTCCCCGAGAGGAGGAGAGAGAGGGCGTGAGCACCCTGCCTTCCGAGGGGCCCAGGAGTAGCACTTGCTCTATCTTTAAAGGTTCTGTGTGTTTTGGCAAACAAAAGAGACAAAACAAGCCTGGATTCTGCTCTAAACATATTACCTCAAGCTGTTAGGGCTGACGGCCTGAAAATGTCTGTAGACTTTTTCCATGGAATTACCACCCCTTCATGTTTCCCTTGACTCCAGCGTTGGTAGATTCAAACCAGATTTCTTATAACCTCAAATTCATCCATTGGGAACTGAAGGGACCTGAGCCTTCCCTTTCTGAAGAGTGTAAAGAACGTGTTAAATCAGCTGCCACCCCTTTCTGCCCCGTTCTTGTTTCCTTGTTATTATTCCCTGGGCGTGGGCCTGGGCCAGGGGCGGGACATTAGGGATGAAGGTGGATATGGTGAGTAGAGTCATAAAGCCATAAAGTTTATTGAGATAAGAGGAAAAATAAAACTCCCAATGGATTTACAGTCCTCCAGGAATTGCCTCGTTCTGGATTAGGGAGGCGGGGAGCTCTGTTCAGTTAACAGAGGGGCCCAGTGCGAATGGGAATGCAGAGAGAGAGAGAAGCACTGTCTTTTGTCCCTTCTCTTCCTCTAGCCAGCCACGGGCTGAAATAAACCAAGAGACCCAGTGGCCACTGGAGACAGTAGGTCCAGCTCACAAGAGCCAATGGCTGAATTTTCAGGAATTTTGCAAAATGGCTGATAGACACATCCATTATTAAGAATTACACAGGCCGGGCGCTGTGGCTCACGTCTGTAATCCTAGCACTCTGGGAGGCCGAGGCGGGCGGATTGCTCGAGGTCAGGAGTTCAAAACCAGCCTGAGCAACAGTGAGATCCTGTCTCTACTATAAATAGGAAGAAATTAATTGGCCAACTAATATATATAGAAAAAATTAGCCGGGCATGGTAGCGCATGCCTGTAGTCCCAGCTACTCGGGAGGCTGAGGTAGAAGGATTGCTTGAGCCCAGGAATTTGAGGTTGCTGTGAGCTAGGCTGATGCCATGGCACTCACTCTAGCCTGGGCAACAAAGCGAGACTCTGTCTAAAAAAAAAAAAAAAAAGAATTACACAAACTTACACTTAAATAAATGATATTAAAGACAAAGGTGTTAAATGCTCAAAACTCATAATCTCCTAATTATTATGCATTTTACCATTTCTTATGCTTTTGAGGTTATTTACATCTATTATATCTGCAATGGTAGAAATACTGAGATGGTATACTACCACCTATCTCTTCCCCAGCTCTGTGTTCAGTGGCTTCATGATGATAGCTTAAAATTGGCCAGGGTGGGAGTATTTACACCAGGGAAATCGGTAATGCTGCAACTCGGGGCTTTTTTCCCCACCAGAGTCAGTTATTAAGTATTTACCAGCACATCACTGCAAAGGACCCTCTGAAGTCTCTAAGGAATAGACTTGCTTAAGTTTCCATAGGCCTTGGGGTGCTGTGGGCCGTCCAGCTTAGTGACCTCTGAGCAATGTTTGCTGGACTGTAATATAGGGCCTGTCATTTGCAACCCGATTGTTGTGTACTGGTGCATTATGTCATCAGTCTGTAGTTGGAAAGATGTCATTATATAGTCAAATAGCAAATAATGCAGAATAGATTTTTAAAACTTTAAGATACAATCCACATACCATATAATTCACTCACCTGAAGTGTGTACAATTCAATGATTTTTGGTCTATTTTCAGCGTTGTGCAACCATCACCACAATCCATTTTAGAGCAAGTTCATCACCCTGAAAAGGGACCCTATACCCATTAGCAGTCACGAATCCCCTCCCCCTAGTCTTTCCTCTCCACTCCGAGCCTGAGGTAACCGCTAATCTACTTTCAGTCTCCAGAGATTTGTCTGTCTGAGCACTTTATATCAACAGCACCATACAATAGGTGGCCTTTTGTGACTGCCTTCTCCCAGTAACATAATGTTTTCAGGGTCCATCCACATACCAGCATGCGTCACCGTGTACTCCATTCCTTTTCATTGCTGAATGCTGTCCCCTTGTGTGGGTATACTACTTGTTTATCCTTTCATCAGTTGATCGATATTTGGGTTATTTCTACTTTTTGACTATTATTGATGATGCTATGAATGCTCATGTACAAGATTTTGCGTGGACATAGGTTTTTTTTTTTTTTTTTAGACAAAGTATACCAATTTATTTGCTCAAAAAGTACTTCAAAAATAAAAATGTAGGTAGATACAAAAACATGTATGCATGTGTTCATAGCAGCTTTATTTGTGATAGCCAAGATTTTGAAACAACCCAAATGTTCTTCAATGGGTTAATGGTTAAACAGACCATGGCGCATCCATACTACTCAGCAATATAAAAGAAAAAGAAACTATTAATACATGCAACCATTTGGATGGATCTCAGGGGAATTATGCTGAGTAAAAAAAAAAAAAAAAAAAAAGAAAGCCAATCTCAAAAGTTTACATGAAGTATAATTTCAGTTACATAATGTTCTCAAAATGACAAAAATACAGAGATGGAAAAGAGATGAGTGGTTGCCAGAGTTTAGAGATAGGAGAATGAGGGCGAGGGAGAAAACTGGATGTGAAGATAAAGGGGTAGTGCAAGGGATCACTGAGGAGATGGAACAGTTCTGTTACCTTGGTAGTAATGGGGGTTCCACACATCTACACATGAGAAAATTGCATAGAACTACACACACATACATACACGTAAATACGTGCATGTGAAACTGGTGAAACCTGAGTAAGTCTGTGGATTGTAAGAAGGACATAGGTTTTTGTTTCTCTTGGGTGTACACCTACCTAGGAGTGAAATTGCTGGGTAATATGCTAACTCCATGTTGAACAATGTGAAGAACTGCAAAATATTTTCTAGAGAGGCTGTACCATTTCACATTCCCACCAGCAGCGTACGAGGGTTCCAATCTCTCTACATCCTCCTCAACACTTGTACTTTTCTGACCTTTTAATTTTAGCCTCAGCCATCCTCGTGGGTGGGAAATGGTATCTCACCGTGGCTTTGATTCGCATTTCCCTCATGACTAATGATGTCCAGCATCTTTTTGTGTGCTATGGGCCATTTGTATGTATGTCTTATTTGAAGAAATTTATATTCAGATTCTTTGTTCATTTTAAAATCAAGGTTTTTTTTTTATTATTATTATCAAGTTGTAATAGTTCTGGATGCAAGTGCCTCATGAGATTTGCAATTATTTTCTCCCGTTGTGTGGTTTGTCTTCACTTTCTCCATGGTGTCCTTTGAATCACAACAGTTTTTAATTTTTATGAAGTCCAATTGATCTATTTTTTCTTTTGTTTTTGTGCTTCTGATATCACACCTAAGAAGGTTTTGCCTAACCCAAGACCACAAAGACTCACTCCTATGTTTCTTCAAGAGTTGTATAGTTTTAGCTCTTACATTTGGGTCTCTAGATATCTCTGGAGCTAATTTCTGTGCACAGTGTGAGAAAGAGGTCTGGCTTCACTCTTGTGGGCATGGATACCCAGTTGTCCCAGCACCATTTGTCGAAAAGAATATTCTTTCCATACTGAATTGTCTTGGCATGGAATGGATTTTGCAATGTTATGTCACGTTTTCACCTGATGCTAACTCCCAATGTCTTTAAACATCTGCTTGTTTTCACTCCTCCTTCTGGCCCCGCAGCTCAGGCTGCACTGCCAGGCCTTCCCATAGAAACCCATCTTACACACACCCTGGCATCGCTATAACCCAGTTAAAAGCCACTCTCTAATCTCCACGTGTGCTAGTCAGGGTAGACCAAGTACTGTAACAAACAACCCCCGACATCTCAGTGACCCAACATAGTTAAGGTTGCTTGATTATAGTGTGACATGAGTCGGTGGGGGAGGGGTGTTCCACACAGTGACTCAGGACTCAGGCTCCTCCAGCTGGTGGCTCTGCTGTCCCCTCCTCAGTCCTCTTTCTTCCCTAGAATGCTGGCCAGATGCAGGCGGCCAGGTCTGCTGTCCCGTGGGCTTCAGTGTCCCTCACCAGATCCTCTGGCTCTGGCCGGCAGTCAAGGGGAGGAGGAGAGGGAACACAGAGGCTCTCGTGAGAGTGTTTCAAGGACCAGGACTTGACGTGGGGCACATCACTCCTACAGGGTCTCCATTCCCCAGAACTCGGTCACACGGCCCCCACTGGCTACCAGAGAAACGGAAAGATGTCAACTCACTGTGTGCTGGGAGGAAAAATAGACAGAATTTGGAGAAGGTCTCTGCCATACCATCTTACCATTAAGAACTGGCCAAAAATAAAATAAAATAAAACAAAAATGAGTGCCTGGGTGTGTGTTCCTAGCTGCTACACAGACCTTCGCCTCCGAGCTCCTTTCTCCCCTCTCTGCAGCAGGGAAGTGTCTCTGTGCTGTCTCTGCCTCAGTGTGCGCCCCAGTGGAAGGAAGTGGCTGGTCTGAAGAGAGGCAAATGTCCGTCTGAGCGGAAGAGAGACCAGAACCGCAGCAGAGTTGGGAAATGCGGCAGAACATAAAATTCCCGGGGGAGGGAGCTGGTTTCCTGACACTTTCAGCTCAAAGGGACCTGAGAACCATAAGATGGCAGGGCCTTGGGTATGGGGGACGCTGAGGTTGTAGACTGCATCACGAATTTGGATCTCACACATGTTCACTTATTGAATGTTGCACTCGGAGGCATCGTGAACAAATGTGCTATGAAGACAGAGTGGGTTTCTCCTCTCGGGAGGAACTTCCAGGAATTAAATTGTAGAGCCCTCTGGTCAAACTACGCTCTGTCTCATAGTCACGGGAATCACTCCCTTTCCTTGTCTGTGTTCTTCTGCTGCAGCCGAAGTCCTTTCCGCTGCCACTAACGGGAGCGGGAAGCCACAGGCACGCTCCTCCCAGAGTGGACAGTAAGAAAACGAAGAGGCCCCGGGTCTCTCCTAACCCATCTGCCGCCTCCCATTAATTAGTCCCATCCCACTGTCTTCTCCTCATGAGGCCTCGATTGTCACTCCCCTGGGAAAGCCTCCAAGCTCCTGCACCTCACTCTAACCTAAGTCTGGTCTCTGGCCTGAACCCATTCCCACCATTAGAGGAAACAAACATATTCATGCATTTCTGAAAGATTCACTTTGCCGACTTTTCAGAAGCTTCACCCACTCCCTGTTCCCCTCGGCGACTTGCTCTTTCGCTGCTGATTTGGAATAATGCTTTGTGTGGCCTGACGTCTCCTCCCTGGCTGTCCCACGAACTCTTTCTCAGGCCACGCCTATTCCCGGAACAACCCCTTCACTCCCAGCTCAAAACCCGCTCCTACCAATATTCAAATAATTCTAAAATCACACCTTTCTCACAGAGCCTTTCCCAATAAGCTGGACCAGCATGGTGGATCCCCCACCCCCACCCCACCCCCACCCCCACCCCCAGACCCATCCTGTCTGGACCTGCCGTGCTCGGGTCATTCATCACACAACCACACCAGAAACTCTTGCACCATTCCTTCATTCATTCCGTTTCGCTCATTAACACATTTGTTGTTTGTCTCGGGCTGGTTTGCCCAGTCGTAGCTGTCAGTCTGAATCAGTGAGTTCCATCTTACCCTGCAAACGTTCAGAAGAAGGGATCCTTTCAACCTGATTACAGCCACCGGTGGTGATGCTCTGTTTTCCTTCAGACTCTGGCCTGTGGTCACAGGAAACATCGGAGCTGAAGTCGTGCCTGTTGCTCCCCCAGTGCACATGTCGACTACAGGAAAGGAAAGGGAAGCTGAGGGAAGACCCTTCACCGTGGGCCTGGCTTTAAACAGAGCACCTTAGGGATTCTCACCTGAACCCAGGAGGGAACCTAACATCATCCTCATCTTCTAGACGAGGCTCAGAGAGGTCAAGTCGCTCATCCCAAATCAGATTGCACATTCTGGAACCAATGTGCAGATCCATGTCTGTCTGAATTTCTCTGTTCCTTGTGGAACTCCCTGAGCATGTGTTACTGTTCACCGTACTTGCCTAGAAGAAAGAGCCTCAGAGCTTTCTCTAAATGCATGTGTTGGTGGCAAAGGATGGAGGATGGCAGTGAAAATGTGTCCCTTCTATTAGACAATTAGCTCAATGCCTATGCCCTCCTGACGGTGGGTGAGTGGTCTCATTTAGGTATAAGAGAGAGAGCAAGTGCAATGGAATATTTATAGATATCCCATTTCCCATCCTCCGTGATGAAACTGAGTAATATTTTCATAGAGAAAAGCCATATGGTCATAAGAACAAATTTGGGACCCAGTTCTATCCCTACATGATGGTGAACATGGATTGCTTTAGGGAAAGATAATGGGCAACTATGTACAGACCAAAAAATTGTTTGAAGGGTCCCTCTCTCTGGGCTCGTGAAGTTCTTTTGCAGCCTATAGCAGTGATATAGAGGTATGGAAGGGGTTTTAAGGAAGATTTCATTAAGACCACAGTGGCAGGCTTTTTCCTTCCTGATTATTAGCAACTGAGAGCACCATCAGGCCATGCAGAGGGAGTGCAGTTCATTCCTGATGAGGCCATTTCTGTCATCAGTCCAGTCTTCTTCCAGGTGCTCCTTCCTCCCAATTACTACCTGGGGGTGGCAGTGGAAGGGGAGTCCTTTTACCTAACCCTGATTATTTCACCTTTAGATTTTCAAACTTTAAAAAGTTACCTTCTGTGTTAAAAGGAAAATGATAGAAAGCACTTAAGCTACCACTAAATTTTATATGCAGTGTGAATGATTTTAGACTTTTTCTTGATAGCATGTTCTCATAGGAAAACGGGAGGGTGCTGGCCAGGGGTGGGGTCGTGTAAGGTACACGTGTAGGGCCGAGAGTGGAAATAGCAGAGGTGGGATTTACAAAGCAGCCCAGAGGTCTGGTGCTTCAGCTCCCTCTGCTTCTTGGGGACAGATATTGGCACAGAACTTTGACAGTGGCCAAGAGTTCTCTTAGCAACTAAGAAGGGTCTACAGCAGCCCAGTCCAATAGAAATATAATGTGAGCTGCAAAGTTGAGCACATATGTACTTTTAAGTTTTCTAGGAGCCACATTTTAAAGAAGCAAAAATAAACAGGTGAAACTGATTTTAATAATATGTTTCATTTAACCCACTATGTCAAAAATATTTCAACATGTAATCAGTTTCTTTAAATTAATGAAATATTTTACATTCTTTTTTATATGAAGTATTCAAAGATTCAGTGTGTATTTTATGTTTATAGTGCATCTTAATTCCTATTAGCCACATTGCTCAATAGCCAGATGTGGCTAGTGGCTACCATATTGGCCAGCACAGATCTGAAGGGTCAATTCTTCTGTGACTCCATGACTTCTTCTCTGATTTCTCCCAATATCAAACTGGAATGACCATTGCATTCCAAATGTATCAGTTAAATATTGCTTCATAATAAGCTACCTAGAACTTAGTGGCCTAAAACAACAGCTATATATGTGATCACTAATTTGTGTGTTAGTAATTTGGGCTGTGCTCAGCAGGGATGGTTAATCTGTGCTCTGAGTGGTGTTGGTGGTGCTCACTTACGTAGTTGGGCCTTGGCTAGGATGTCCAGGCTGGCTGGGTCTCTCTCCATGTGTTCTCTCACCCTCTGTGAGGCTAGCTGGGGCTGTTCACATAGTGAACAAAGAATCCCCAGCAGCTGGAGAGAGCAAATCCCAGTGTACATTTGCTTTTCAACCCTCTGCTTGTATTACACTTGCCAATATTCCACTGGCCAAATCACGGCATGTGACCAGTCCCAGAGCCAATGTGAGAGGAAATTATGCAAGGACGTGATTTCATAGAGATGCGATGTATTGATGGCCATTACTATAAAAATCTACCATATCATATTTTATAGAACATATGCTATAATGTGTGTCATGTTCACCATAACAGCAACTTTTTATTTTGGAAATGTGGGTTCTTAGTGTGCCTTGATTACTATGATAGCCAGCCTCTAGGATGGTACCAAATGATTCTCACCACCTGGTTTTCACATCCCTGTGTAATCCTCTCCCACATTGATTAGGGTGACCCAGGTAGCCAATAGGATAGTGTGGAAATGACAATGTGTGACTGCAGAGGTTAGGTCATAAATGCCATTGCAGCTTCCATCTTGGTTTTTTGGATTACTCGCACTGGTAAAGTCAGGCCCCATGTCATGAGACACTCAATCAGCTGTGTAGAGAGGTCCCCATGGTAAGGAATTGAGTCTTCCTACCAATAGCCAATGCTGACTTGCCCACCGCATGAGTGCCCATATTAGAGCAAATCCTCCAGTCCCAGTCCAGCCTTCAGATGACAGTGGCTCCGTGACAGACCTTGAGCCAGAACCATCAGCTAAGCCATTCCCAAATTTCCTACCCACAGAAAACATGAGATAATAAATGTTTATTTTTTAGATGCAAAGTTTTGGAATAATTTGTTACACAGCAGCAGGTAACTGATACAATTACCTACTAGTTTTATTTAGGAGAAAGATAGAAGGTCCAAATTAATCACTGGCATATTCTGATTACAGAGAAAAATTTAATTTAATTTGTCTTAGATACCAAATCTAAATCATTTTCCCTAAGGCAGAAATAGATTTTGCCTTTTATATAAAGAATGTTTCAAACAAACAAAAAAAATAAATGAATAACCGAATTTTAAATTTTATGCCAAACATATCCAACATCGTGAAATACATAGTTCCTCTAGCAAGCTAACGTAACAAACCTTTAGTTTGTTATGCAAAAAAGATGTATTTTAAAATAGTTTAAGATACAGGGGGATAAGGAATCTGGCTGAATAGCATGTCCATGAGGACTTCAAAATTTCCTTCAAGCAAATCCTACGTATAAAAATGGCTTGTGGAGAGTCCCTTGGGAATTCCCCTAAACTCTGCTCTGCTGCTTGGTACATGGTGTGCTCCTATTAAATGAGTCATTTGAGATTTAGGCAACACAGGGTTGTGTTGAATCCTGGCTCCATCATTTACTAAAGCAGTTTCTCTGAGCTTTGGTTGCCTCATCTCTAAATGGAAAGAATAATGAATACTGTGTGGGCTTGTTGAGGGATTATATGCGGCAACGTGGATAGAGGACCTAGCATCAGACTTGTGCTAATAAGTGGGATCTGCCATTATCTGCTTTGCTGCACTATAGCATATGTGTTTCTTGACTCTTTCAGGCAGTGCCATTGTTTTGTGCTAGGAAACGCACTTTCACAGTGAGAAAATTCATTAAAGGATTGTACTGATGGCCTCAAAGTAACTTTATGCTCCTGGGCAGTATTATAGCTTTTACTATATAAAATGGACCCAAAAGAAGCAGAAGTATTAATTATTAGAAGTCCTTTCATAAAACATTGAGTTATTAAAAAGATAAAATTAGAGACAAGCTTATTGCAGTTGCCAATTCTGTATATCACATGAAATCCTGATTCTCCCTATTTGGAATATTTGGTCGAATAGAACTTAATTGTAGGCTCAGTCTGGCCACATTTTACACGGAGTCTTTTATTTTATCATTTATTCATCATTCATTCAATAGATGAAGCAAGAGACTCCCAGATAACCAATTGCAAAGAGTGGGTGTGCCCAACCAGACCCCCAAACCATCTCCAGTTCTGATGGTCTTTTGTCTAAAAGTTGCACAGATATTGTCTGATGCTGCCCAGATATGGAGAAAGATGTAGGGAGAGACCGCCAAGAGATGGTGTGCCGCTTGGGCAGCCTGCACTTCCTGCATTTAACACAGAAACCACACATGAATTTCCTGCCAGTTTTTTTTTTTTTTTTTTTTTTGAGACAGAGTCTCGCTTTGTTGCCCAAGCTAGAGTGAGTGCTGTGGCGTCAGCCTAGCTCACAGCAACCTCAAACTCCTGGGCTCAAGCAATCCTCCTGCCTCAGCCTCCCAAGTAGCTGGGACTACAGGCATGTGCCACCATGCCCGGCTAAGTTTTTCTATATATATTAGTTGGCCAATTAATTTCTTTCTATTTATAGTAGAGATGGGGTCTCGCTCTTGCTCAGGCTGGTTTTGAACTCCTGAGCTTGAGCAATCCGCCCGCCTCGGCCTCCCAGAGTGCTAGGATTACAGGCATGAGCCACCGCACCCGGCCATTCCTGCCAGTTTTGTAGAAAGCTCAGAGGGTGGCTGGAATTAAGCTACCATCCAAGATTGCTGTCCTTCATGCCAGGGCAATCCAGGAGCTGAGGTGGAAGCTGTGGAGGGCAGGGAAAACTCAGAGCCAGAGCCAGATCTTCATGCTGGAGGGCTGGGCAGCAGGGAAGAACATCTGAATGCTCATCTAGGAAGCCCACAGCTATGTCATGAGCAGCTGTGCAGACACTGCCTCACAAATGGTCAGACTTCCTGAAGATGCTACAGCAAACCAAAGAGGAGACTGCCTCCTCTGCCCTGGCAGCCCAGCAGGGAGCTGTCCTTGCTGGCTCGGTGCCACCTCCTCCCCCAACCCAGGAGCGCAGGTGCAGGGCAGAGGGAGGGGAAAGGTGTTTGCCCACCACCCTTCCATTCCCTATGCCAAGCTGCTGGGGGAAGAGGAGGAGGACTTTAAGTAGAATCTAAGGTTAATACTTTAAAGAGAAATTATGTTTATTACAGAAAATTTCAAACATAAAGTTAGAAAGTAGTGTGGTAACTCCCGTCACTGAGCTTCAATAGTGACCAACTCAGAGCCAATCTTGCTCGTTTGTCCCTTTCAACTTTCCCACCCCAAATTATTTTAAAGCAAGTCTCAGCTCCCACACTGTTTCACTCATAAATATGTTAGTATATGTCTCTAAAAGATAAAGACTTAAACATTTCGTTCCTGAATATTATCAAATATTCCCAGATTGTACCATAGTTTTTTTTATAGTTTTTATCAAATAAGAATCCAAATAAGTTCTACGCATTGCAATTGGTTTTCATGCCAAGATTTTCTTTTAATCTGTGGTTTCCTCCTCCTTCTACTTTTTTTTTTATCTTGCAATTCATTTATTAAAGAAATTCAGGTGGTTTTTTTCTGATTGCTTCCACATGACCTTGTTTAACATGTTCCTCTGTCCAAGCTTTTCTGTAAATAGGTAGTTAGATCCAAAGGCCTGATCAGATTTGAATTGGCTTGGTTTTTTGGCAAGGCTATTTCATGAGTGATATATTCTTCCTCAAGAAGAATGTAATGTCCCGTGTTCTCTCTCTCTCTCTCTCTCCTGATTGTGATAAAAAATGAAACCACATACATAAAATTTACCATCATAATCATTTTTAAATGTACAGTTCAGTGGCATCAGTATGTTCATATTGTCGTGCAACCATCACTACCATTAATCTCCAGAAATTTTTTGTCTTGCAAAACTGAAACTTCATATCCATTAAACAATAACTCCTCATTGCCCAGCCTGGGAAACCAGTATCCTACCTCTGTCTCTATGCATCGGACTACTCTAGGTACCTACATAAGTGGAATGATGCAATGTTTGTCTTTTGGTGATTGGCTTGTTTCGCTTAGTGTAATGTCTTCAAGGTCCGTTTTACAGCTTGTGTCAGAATTCCCCTCACTTTTAAGGCCTCTATTGTATGTGCAGACATTTTATTTATCCATTGATTCATTGGTGGACACTTGGGTTGTCCCACCTTTTGGCTGTTGTGAAAAATGCTGCCATGAACATGGTTGTGAATATCTCTTTAAGACTCTTCTTTGAATTCTTTTGGCTATATATCCAGAAGTGCAATTAATAGATCATATGGTAATTCTATTTTTGATTTTTTGAGGAACCCTCATGCTGTTTTCCATAGCGACACCATTTTACAGTCCCACTAACACTGTGCAAGTGTTCCAGTTTCTCTATGTCCTCATCGATACTTGTTATTTTCTGTTTTCTGATCGTAGCTGTGCTAATGGGCATTAGGTAGTAGCTCATTTTGGCTTTGATTTGCATTTCCGCAATGATCAGTGGTGTGGAGCATCATTCCATGTGCCGGTTTGATCATTTGTATATGATCTTTGGAAAAATGTCTATTCAATACCATTTTTTAATTGGGCTATTTGTTTTTTTGTTGCTGAGTTATAGGAGATTTTAAATATATTTTGGATATAAACCCCTTATCAGATAAATGAGTTGTAAATAAGTTCTCCATTCTGTCTGTTATCTTTTCACTCTGTTGACTGTGTCCTTTGATGTACAGAAATTTATTTTGATGTAGTCTCATTTGTCTATTTTTACTTTTGTTGCCTGTTACTTCGGTATCGTACCCAGGAAACTGTCTTTTTAGCCATCCGTTGGTGATCATTGCTGAGAACAATGATTTCATCAGAAGTTCCTCAAAAATGTGACATTCTAATTTAG